>CM032640.1:0-296075 GCA_019097785.1 Fraxinus excelsior | reverse complement strand
CGAGCACAAAATTGGGGCGCATATATCTCTACCCCCGCTTTAGCATTGGTCACTGTCAGAATGTCGTGAAACAATTCTCTCCCTATTAAAAACTGAACCCAAACAGGCAGAAATGTATCCGCCTCGGCCAAAGTAGAAGGAGGCCGCACAAAAGAAGGAATTTGCTCAGAAGGAAAAGGAAAGAACGAAAGGGTTGAATTCAAAGTGTGGAAGAAAGTGAAAACATCTCTCATGGACATATTTACAGGGCTCAGTTGATGAATAAGAAGCCCATAACAGGAAACCTCGCGAGGAGGAAAAGGTGGAATACCCAACTGAGGGAAATAAGATCTCAACCATAATTGAGCAAGCCATAAAGGCCCACTGCCAGTGGGAGATGCATTATTCTTTAATTGGAATTGGAGCATGGCCATGCCCCTATAAAGAGCAGCCAGAAGGAATGAACATAAATTCAAAGGTCTACCCCGAGCCAACTCATGAGATAGGGGCAAGTAGCTCATAGAGGGTTTCAAGCTAGGAACACAAAGGACGTATTTACAGAGCCAGACTTGGAGAAAAGCAACTCGCTCAGAATGGCTAGGCTCAGATACAGCAGTGACATAACTACCCTGCAGGCTCGAGTAAGACTCAGTAAGCTTTTTATCAAATTTTGGGGCAGCACCAGAAATTAGCATGCCCGGAAAAATAGTATCGCCCAAAGGCGGAAGATTCAGCAAGGCCCCAACGTCCCTCAAAGTAATGGTCATAGGACCAAGAGGAAAAAACAAAGGTATTGAACTCGGGGGACCAATAACTTAGGGCGATTGGAAAAAGCACAGGGTCATATATTGGGGGGAAAAGGGTAATCTCCAATAAGTCCAGAATTTTAGCACGTTCAAAAATTGATTTGGTGGGACCAGGAGCCACCATACGTGCATGTCATCTACGGAAAGATGCATCAGTTTTAGGCCAAGTACGAATACCTCTATCATGGATCGGCCTCAATGGCAAAGATTGCGAGAAAGGGAGATCCTCAGAACACGGGAACAAATGTCCGACAGCGGCCCGTTTGACGGATTCAGCATCATTGAACGACGGACCCAAATAAAACTCATTGCGGTCCGCATCGAATTGTGAAAGAAAAGACGGGTTCACATATGGTCTTGCAAGAAGGGTCTGGAAATCCTCAAAACTGAAAACATTGTCCGAAGAAGTTTAAGAAGTAGTCATTATGGCACAGAAAGTGATTTGTTCTCGAAGATTGTTTGATCTAAATCGAAGGTTGCCGCAAGGAAGACGGTGAAATGGCGAAGAAAGATGTAATGCCGCAGAAAGGTGAATAAAAAGGATGCCGCGTACTTTTGGGGTTTTAAGGGTTTATAACGTCGCAACTTTTCAAGCACTAGAACGCAAGCGACGATTGAAATTCTGGGAAGTTCAAATATTGCGGGAAAGATACAGAATGAATATGGCAAAATTAATGATTAGTATTAATTCTGCCATATTGGGGGGTAATTGTTGACACACTAAAATGCAGCCCAAAATCGAGAGGAAGTCCAATTGATAAATCCAAGGTAAAGGTCCAACAGAAGCCAATTAAAAGGCCCAAGAAGAAACGCCCAAGTTGAAGGCCTGTGGAAAATCCTGAATATTGGAAGCCCAAGAACAAAGGAATACCATCGCCCCAAGGTTGTAGGACGACCAGAGGCCGAACAAAGATGATATGGCACAATCGCCCAGAACGACAGCCTCATTGTCGCCAGAACCCCAAGTCGCCCAAAATCAAACAAGTCTAAAGGATACAGTTTGGAAGTGGTTGGCAAGTAAACCCGGCACGATCCCACGATCCAGGAAGCAACAAAGGTAGTGGCAGCGGTTACTAAGCAACTACTCCCCGAATTAGTGATTTCCCACTAAAAGAGTGGGCGGTTACGAAGAACACGAAGCAAGTCTGAGCAGTTTCGATAACCAAGGGACGCTCAAGAAGTATAAAAGAAGTAACGTCATAGAAGAAAAGGGGACCGAATCAAAAACTCTCTACAAGAGATCATGTAATTTTCATTTCTTAGTCTAAATTTAATCCTTTTTCAGTACTCGTGTGCTTGCGCCCATTGGAGGCGTTTTGTCTACTTCCTAATTGTAATCCTTCACTGGCATACGCACCCCTTTTTGGAACTTTGTCTCAAGAGGTTTGTTCCTTACACAATCGTCTGACCTCTCTTTCTCGTAATTGTTGGCGGGTTGCAAAACGCGCGAAAACAGGTAGGAGAAATTTTCAAATTTATAACCTTTTTTAAATTCTCAACATTCAAAATGGGTATTGCGATCTTTTTTTTAAAAAAATAATTTTTTTTTTTTTACTAGAATTTGGTCAAAAGCTATTGTGAAAAAATGATCAGATCAACTGGTCATTTGCCACCATTTACTCACAAGACTCCCCAAGGCCATGGCCCGGGGCCACATTCATTGAAGATCAAAGGAATATTTCAACTGGGGTCCCTAATTTTTGAACCCTATGATAATGGGGTTCAGAACATTCTATTTGTGGCATTCGAGTCTCTAATGTATTAAAGGTATCGTAGAGTCATCCTTGGCTGATGGAAAAGGTCAATTTGTCCACTAAAAATTCTTCAGCACTTTTCCAATTCTCAAGTTATAGTTCTTTCTCGATCATTTCCCTTTCTTTTTTCTCGCATAAGAATATTAAGATAATATTCAAGCTATTCTTTATTATTTAGCTAATGTTTACGAAATAACGAAGTTCGACCCAAATAACACCTAGAGGGGATGAATAGATTATTATACGAAACTAAAACTTAATAATTAATTAGCAACAAGTCACGATTAATTATCTCTAGATAGTTAATCAAACAGTCCAATTTTTCATATGTTGAAATACTGCAGTTATATGAAAGCAATAAACAAAAAGGAATGATCGAGGGGAAACCCTGACTGGGTGAAAACTCTGGACACTTTGTCAGTCAACAATCCACTATACACGAATTAGAACTTATAGTCTGGCTAGTGATAACAATGTGCTAAACCGAACCGGCTCGGCCCTTAAACCCACAAGCTCGGTTTGAGCTCGTGGACTTGTGAGAAACGAGGCTCGTTTGCTTGTGGGTGAGCTCGGCTCAGCTCGGCCCACGAGCTCACGAGTCGAGTCGTGAGCTACGAGCTTTTTAATTTTTTTTTTTACTTTTTCACGTTTATTTTTATTTTTCTTTAATTTTTTCACAATCCCACGAGTCGGGCCTTGCTCGACTCGGCTCGAACTCGTCACTTGCGAGTCCTAGCGGCTCGTCGCTCGTGTTTTCACGAGCCATCGACTGAGTCGACGAGCCGCTCGGCCCGTTTGTCATCTCTAAGTCTGCCAGACTCGACTACCACTAGTGCTTTCTAACATACGACTGTAATTCTCATAGCTCTCATGGATTTCGTGCTCCTTGACCAACTCCTAGATGCAGTTTTCAAAACCCTCATGGATTGTGTGCTCATGCACCAATTTCCAACTTTATGAATTCGTCTATCTCATGTAAATCAACGAAAAATTTCGTGTTCTCCAACAACTGAAACTCCATTCACTTTCCTTTGATCTTCAGCACTCTGACGGATGAGTAGGAAATATCAATTTGGTATTTGGATTATGAATTTGATGTTTTCACCGCCAGAACAAATCACATCATGAAGGTTGAAAACTTATTTGATGAATAGGATATGGAGAGTATGTGTTATCTCAATGTTCAATCTTAAAAAAAAAAATCGTTTAGAGGCGTTCTGGTATTTATACTATAGGTTAAGGAATGAATAGACCGAGTATAAAGCCTTAAAATGCGAATTATTTTTTTAGGATAGCCTGTCGTTCGAGCGAAGTTCTGGCGACAGACTAGTGGCAATATTTCTGTTTCTGCCGCTCGAATTGAGTCATGACGATAGTCTAGCGAATTTGTGGCGCCGTTTTTCCTTCATTTCCATTCTCGAACCCTAGACCTAATATAACTCAATTTCTAACAATTGCAACTTACTCGACTTTTATAACATATTAAATGTAGTCTCTTTTGTTTACGAACTTGTTAATTACATCAAAAACCTAACAGTTTACAAATTGTATATATTCAATTAACTTTTTATAAATACATTTCGAAAGATGTACAAATATTACCTATTTATTCACATCTTATATTTTTTTATTTATAAATCGAATGATTTATAATCGCTAATCCAAACATGTTATAAATTTAGAATGTATTTGAGTCACATTATTTTGGAAGAATATATTCTGGAATAGTAAATTAATGGAAAATGTGTAGTTAAAAAAGAAGGAAAAATTATTGATGTGATAAAAAATATTATTTTATTGAAGATTGTGTAATTAAAAATAAATAAATAAATAAAAATGTTAATGTCTACCCAACATGAGATTAGTATTATTACAAATCTGACTACCAATTTACCAATTTCACTTGGGTTTATGTGCAGCAGCATTGGATGCTGGCAGCTGGCTCACATATATGATTTGACACTAGGCATATGTTAGGAGATCGAGCGGGGACCTCAAACCGACGTCGCCTCCGCTAAATAACAAATTAGATAGATCAATATGTTACATGTAAATTATCAATTACATTACTTTTTACACTTTACCACGTAATAACACACAATTAAACAATTTAATTTTTTTATAATTTTTTCACATAATCGATACTTGCCAACACTTGCAAAATTAACAACCACGTCAACAAAAGAATGTACAAGTGATATTTTTCTAAATAGATAGTCGGTGGATTTCATAATTATAAAACGAAACCACCAACTAACCACGGATGGAATTAATATATATAGGTCCGGTTTCGTATATTTTAAAATTAATTTTTTTATATAAATTTTGATTAAAAAAAAATAATGAAATAGGTGATTGAAAAATTATAAATCTTATAAAATATGTAATATTTGAAACAGGGTCTTAGTGAGTTTTACTTTAAAAAATGTAATTATTTTAGTAAAAATAATAATTTTAAAACTTACTTAATTGGAATAAGTAATTTTGTTAAGCAGTTAGACCAAACATATTTTCAAGACAAAAAAGTCTAAAAGTATCTTATCTAAAACAAGTTTTGACGGTGATCGTTGAATGAGAAAAGTTCTTATGTGGGCTGTACGTGAATGTGTTTGAGAGCGATAGACGACAATGTACTCATCTCATATAGTTATATTGTATAATAAATATATTCTTGATGTTGCATTTATGGTAATATCAAGGTTTTAAATTACGTTATGCGTGTCAATACCAGTATCAAACATTACAAGAATATACTTATCTATAAGAAGCATAACTTAATTATACGTTTAAAAATTCTTAATATTATTTTAAATATTCTAAACGACTAAAATAAATAAAATAATGCATTCTTTAAACGGTATACATTTTCTTTAAATTTGAAGGAAAAAATATTGTTCAGAACTATAAATGTTACAATTACGTGAACTTTTTACATATTCTTCAGATTTTTAACGAAAACATAATGTTCAAAATCATAAATAATACAATCAGTTGGTAATCAATTCCTACAATTAGATTTGACACGAATATTGAATTATAAAAAACCAAAATATTGTTTAACACTATATCGGATTTCAATTTAAACTCATCTTCATCCAAGTCATCTTTCGTGTTATCCAATGTAAAATCATCTTCATCAAACTCCCTTATTGCAACTCGAGAATTTCTATTACCTCTTGTAGATGGTATGATATCATTATTAACCTCCCCTTATCAAAGCCATCAAGAATCTAAGATTGTTCATTACTAACATCAATTGCTTGTAAAACTAGAGAAAATCGGAAAAGAACGATGCCCGGGCTCGACGTCGATAGTTTGCAACTTTACAAAAAAAAAAAAAAAACTATTTTGATTTTATATTTTTTTAAACGTCAAAATCCTACAGATTGTTGTTCCCGTATTTGGTACATATTAAAATTTCCATTTTCATTATTTTACTCATTTTCAATAAAATAATAGTTTTCATCACATCAATAACTTTGCATTCTTTTTTCAACAACACATTCACTATCAATCTACTATTCCGGAATACATTCTTTCAAAATAATATGGTTCAAACACACGCTGGTATATAGTTCACATACTTATGTTATTAGGGTTAATTTGATATTTGTTGAGCTCAAATTACTTTTTTAAGCATAAAAACGGGTTGGACTTTGCTAAACTAATTGTGATGCAATTTTTAATTAAAATATTTGAGCATTTTGACGTTTAAAAGTGCATATATGATCAATGAAATGGATTGATCATATTATCGCAAGCATACCCCATAAAGAGAGGTGTTTTGAAAATGCATCGAGCATATACAAAGTAAATGTGTGTATTTTAAAACACTGGGTAAATATGTGTATTTCAAAACATTGGGTTCCCGTAAAAAAAAAAAAAACACTGGGTAATATTAGAAGAAAAAAAATTCCTTGTTATCTTTTCTATATATGAAAAATAGTAAAAAAAAATATTAAAAGAAAAGATTTTATAGTTATTACATAACAAAAATAATCTAAGAGGATCAGAAAATATCACAAAGTATAATAATAAACAAATCCTAATCTTGAAAGCTCCATATTATCCTTTTTTATAATATAAGCAGAAAATTTTGGAGCTCGGACAATATTGCAACAGGATCAATTACAATCTCCTTTCTTAAGAATCACGAAAGACAATGTGAAAATCATATAATAAAAAATCGTATTTGTAGCCCATGCATATATGAATTATTCCATTTTGCCAGAGGATTTTTGATATCTTTCTAACAGATGTGTAGGTGGATGTAAATTATTGGATGAAAATGATAACTGTATTTAAAACAATTTAATAATAGAATGTTACGTGAAATTATGTCAACCTATTTGTCAAGAAAATGGCAATGTAGCACGACTGTGCGAACGGTTTTGCTAGTGATACATCAGTGTGTACATCAGGGTGTACACCCCCTCACATGGGGTGAGACATGCTTGAATTAAAAAAAAAAAAAAAAAAAATATTCAGTGGGTCCCACCCTCATGTGAAGGAAGTGTACACCCTCATGTACAAATCTTGATGTAGAAGTAAAATTTTTCAATTTACTTTACATTATTATCATACACATTTTTAACTACATATTCACGTAATAAAATATTTTATACCGACTGGAATCGTTGTTAAGAATATTGTAGCATGCAATGTGAAAGATGTAGGATTCAGGATCAACTTGTACAGGGGCAAAACTGGAAACAACCCATATTTATTAATGGTTGGCAATTTGAAAGAAAAAACAAACGCCGAATTGAACCACCCAATAATTATCGTGATCAGTCATTAGACTCGTTACACTGTATTTACAAAATGAATTTTCGACCTACATTTCCCAAAATACCCCTACTCGGTTATTGCACTCAACCTCGCCGCAAACTTCCCTCTCCTCCCACCACCACTCCTCCGCCTACTCACAGTATCACCACCGTCCCCCACTTTCCTTGAAGGCGGTTTCAGCCCATTCTCGCCTGGAAACAGAGAGACATTCTTGGCCAACGCCGAGCTGGCTTTCACAGCCAATGCAGCCATTTCCTCCACCTGAAGCCGTTGCTTCAATCTGCTCAACGGCAAAGCGAAGTAAAGTTGACCCAGCTGTAATTCCTCGTCGTCACTCACAGCTGAAGCGACGTCGTTGAAATCCATTTCGTCGGAATTACAGATGAAATACGTAGGGTTTCTCTGTAATACATAAGAAACCTTTACAGGATATGGGAATTCCTGCAATCTTCCGTCGTATAATATCAGTTTTGCAGTGGCTACAGACGTGGCTTCGCAGGAACTGCAAACTCCCATTATTTTACCCTTTTTTTGCGTATAAAAGTGAACTTGGGGAGAAACTAGAGAAGCTAGCCTATATATATGTATATATACACACACTCGCACGCACATAGGTGGAATGGTGGATCGTCGTCGTTTTGAAAATAAAGAAATTCGTTCAATTTTAACAGTAAAATGTAACAACTTTTAAATAAAGTCAATCAGCATCGAATTCGATATTATGGTACGTTTGGTTGCATTTATTTTTCATGAAAAATGTCAGTTTTCTATCCAAATTTCTACTTTGATG
Source organism: Fraxinus excelsior (assembly GCA_019097785.1). NCBI lineage: Eukaryota > Viridiplantae > Streptophyta > Magnoliopsida > Lamiales > Oleaceae > Fraxinus > Fraxinus excelsior. The sequence continues at coordinate 287,955 of CM032640.1, read as the reverse complement.
TGTTTGATTGTTATTTTTTTTTTTTTTATGAAAAATATCTTTCAACTTTTAAAATATGTCAATTTTCTTTATTTTTAAAGAAAACATTTTCTTTGAGGAGAGTGAGTTTTTGTTTTCCTCGAAACAAAAAAATTTTTTTTTTTTTAGAATATTTTGCATATCAATCAAACTCATTCTTAGAGTAAATGCAAAATCGAGTCTTAACATTATCACTTAATTAAACATCAATACATAATTGATAAATCAATCTTTTCGTATAAAAAAATTATTTATTTAATTTAATTTTTGACATGGATTATTTTTTCAAGTGACGTCTTGATTATATAACACATTTATATTTGATGAAAGTCAAGACTCGTATGCAATTTATAAAAATAAATCAAATAAATAGGCGAACAAAACATAATTTTGAGAGTTTAAATCGGTCGATTTTGAGTAAAATCGTCTGGGTTTAAGTGAATAAATTATTATAGATGAATCTAAACGAATAAAGATATTCGAAGTTTTTACTTATAATCAGATTTTGAATCAATTCTTAGCGCCCGTTGACAAATATTAAAATCAGATTTTTAATAAATTTGTGATTGAAAATGTATGATTAAAATTAATTATTAATTTTGATTTGAATTCTTAATCTAAATCAAACAAGGGGTTAATTTTTTGGTCGAACTTGTTAATATATTATTTTCCTTAACGAGAATTTAAGCACGAGGTAGGCTAGGTCAAATAAAAATAATAAAGAATTTCATTAATGTTTTTGGATTGGTGGCCAACCTGTGAGTGGTGGATTACAGGTTGTAATTTTGTATTAAGGTACTGCAGTGTCATTGTACTGTGACCCACGTTTTTTGTTAATATAATTTTGGGACAAGCGAACAATTGAACTCGATGGGGACCCCCCTTTTTTTTTTTTTGAAAAAGTAAATAAATAAATAAAAATTCATGTGGGTACAATTATTTGTCGTTTGTGATTACTAATCAATATGTAATATGAGGTCAGCTTGTCAGGTTTACTTATTTGCCTAGCGTAGACATAATTATCGAATTTTAAAAAATACTTTTGAGTAACTTTTTTTTTTGTCAAAAAATTCTTTTAGAATCGAGTCCTCACTTATATTTAAAGAAAAATAAAAGTATTTTTCATGACTTGAGTTCGTATCTCGTTGTTACTTAGGCTCTGCTCCAACCCTATTTTAAGGATAATAAATTTTGTAATAGTAAATTTTTTTTTTTTTTTGAGAAAGCGTGATTAAAAGGTAGATAAAAATTTTAATATAATTGAAAAAATATTTTATTGAAAGAATGTGTAATTGAAGTTAAATTTGAGAAAGAAAATGAATTTTTAGAGAATGATGCATTGATGCTCACTCAATATTCTTCTGGTGTCAAAAATTACTCTTTGACATACGGAAACAAGTATATTGAATTAATACTACCATTAAAAACTCACTATAAATTGTTGAGTTGACAAACAAAGCTAACATGACAAACATCTTAAGCCCATGTTTGTCTCCCATTATGGGAGAAAGAATAGAGTTTTGAATAGTATTTTTTGAGGAATGTGTGGTTAAAATTTAGAGCCCGTTTGGTACCGATTAAAATTCAATTAAAATTAAAAATATAGTCGTTATTGAGTCTCACCCGTCTAATAAAAGTCAACAATAACGACTAGTTTTTCAATTTTAATTCGATTTTAATCTCTACCAAACGGGTTCTAAAGAAATTTTATTGGTTTGTATGTAAAATATTTTATTGGGTGAATGTGTAATGGAGAAATGATACTGTAGCAAATAATTTAATTTTTAAAGGATGACGAACACACCCTAAATTAGGATGAAGGACCGGTAAATATAGGTTTCATTAATTAAAGCATTTTTTAGCTCTTTTTTTTTTAAATGTATTTTTAAATAGCGATTTGATGGAGAATATATGGCTATAAAATAAGGAAAAAAAATGAGTTTACGTATAATATTATTTTATTAAAAATGTAAGATTGAAAATAAGAAAAAGAAAAACGTATTTTAAAAATAATGAAGCCAATGCTGGACTACATAAAAAAAGGGTAGTGGCCAAGTTGAGTAATTACTAATTAATTATTTTGACATTTTAAAAAACAAATATGACGCACGTACAAAAGTAAAATCACCAAAACTGCAAAGGAATACTCACACAAGGGTGGGGCTCGCACATTTCTTTTTCCTTTTAAATACACAATGGGACCCACGATTGTCTCCTTTTTGGCGAAATTGTGGTGAATTTTTCTTGTTCAAGTGGCTAAAGCCTTTTAAAAAATTCAAGAACCACTTACGAGTGGAGAGAGAGTTTCTGAGTCAATTTAGGAGGTGAGGAATCACGTGAGGCAATATGATGGGGAGATGGATATTATAACGATGGGACTGCAATACCAAACAACCACCATTGTCTCGGAAAGATGCATCCCCTCACCTTTTTTCTATTCAAAATTTTGCGTTTCTTTTATAAATATTTTTCGTGTGATTGTTTTTTTTAATGTATGATTAAAATGTAAGAAATATTATAAAAATTATTATATTATCTTTTTTTGAAAAAAAAATGTGTGGTTAAAAGTAAAATTGAAAGAAAAGTAATTCTCAAATAATTAAAAATCTAGTAGGGGCTTTATATATTTCGGTCGTTGGATTTATTGGTTCAACACTTAATGACGTGCAACTTGAGGTTCGACAACAAATTGGGGTCAAGCAATTTGTACACAAAATGGCTAAGTCTTGGATTACATATGCCCATGTGACGGAAGATGAGCGGTTCAATGAAAAATATTTTTTTATAGAAGATAGATGTAAACGGAGATGTATATGTAGCACGATTGAACAGATGTTTGCATAAAAGAAGATTTTACGATGAATCTAATCGGGTTTCCAAACTAGCCCAATGCTTAAAAGTATGGTTTAATTTCAATCATTATCGATAAGAGATACTTAAATGACATTGAATTATAAGTTCGATAACAAATATTTTATGTCATTGTATTATCTCATTTAGAGTGTGTTTGATAGAGATTAAAATCGGATTAAAATTGAAAAACTAGTTGTTATTCTTGACTTTTATTAGATGAGTGAGACTCAATAATAACTATATTTTCAATTTTAATTGGATTTTAATCTCCACCAAACACACACTTATTAAAATTATTTCACTGCGTGAATGATTGTAACAAAAAAATGGCTAACATTGCAATAATGGTGGACAATGATTTGTTATTCATAAAGTTGAAAGTAATTTTTGAAGTTTTAGATAAAATTTTTGAAGGACCTTTTAAGAAAATAAAAACAAACTTTACAGAAATCACAAGAATATCTTCATTAAGAATTAGGGCTGTCCATTTTATCTGTAAAACCAACCCTAACCAAACCGACTTGGGTCGGTTATCTGGCTTGAAGATCTCAGTTTGGCATCCCTTTTTGGGAAAAGAAAAAAAAAAGGATTTTCGAGATTATATTATCCTTAAAATCCACTAGACCCAATTCAATTCGAATCAATTTAGGTTGATTTTTAACAATTGGATAAGTAGGTTTGGTGTTCGGGTTGGGCCCTCGTGACCACCATAACTAGAATATCATGTCCTTAATAAATAAATAAATAATGATGAGGAAAAAATATGATATGCCCGAGTTTGAGCTACTTGGCCCAAACTCGGGCTAGTAGGCCCGATCTGGCCCACTCCAAATGTGTTAATTCTAAGGTTGGGTCCATTATGAGGTCAAACCCAGGAATACTAATTCTACTTAAATACAAACTCCTAATTTACTACAAATTTCACCCTAACACATTGTACACTTCTAATATAATACAAACACATAAGATAACTAGAACTACACGAAATTAAGTCCTTCGAGGACTCCCCCTCCAACATCTATAAATACATAACCTAGTCTTACTACTTATGTATGTTTTTTTACATAAAATTTCAATATACAGTTTTTCACATAATTCTCTCTCTGACTTAAGTATCGGAATGGCGACGAGAACACACCTCGACACCTTTATTTCAGGTATTGGAGATCGGATCTGGCGAAGCTTTTCCATCAAACTCGGGTTGGCCCAGGTATGAATTTTGGCATCATCATTGGCGCCGTTTGTGGGAAACACTACAAAAAGCCTCGGTTAACGCATGTTCAGCACATCTTCTTCAAAACCCTAAACACTAATCCTCCTTACCTAAAAGGCGATCTTTGTCCCTTTCAACTAAAAATGGATGATTTTTTCGACAATCTCCGGCCACCCAAACCATCGAACATTGATACCGGTGAAAAACCCCTTATCTCGTCTTCAATCTACACTCAAAATACCACCACCGCCTAATGATTTACAACCCATACTATTCCAAAATAATCAAATACAACAAGATCCAACAGTTTTTGAAGCAATTGCAGTGGATTCAAATAAAAATTATGATGGCACAATTTCCAATGTCATCAAAACTCCATGCTATGCTTCAAATCAGGGTTTGGGACCATCACCAATGATTCCAGAAGGGTCGAAAACCTTAGAGGTGGTGAAGGCGGCGACTAAATCGACCGGAATAGAGAAATTAAGTTCCACACAACCGAAATCTGATTTTGCAATTAATCCTTATACGAGTCCTCACTCTCTACACACTCCGGACATTCAAATTGCCCATGAGGAGGCGTACCTTCTTCTAAAACATCAGCCCATTCTGGTGTCAGACGCGCCCGAAATCGTCCCAAACGTGAACGCCCAGCAGGACGAAAAAATGCAAATTCCGGTCAATCCTGACCTCATCTCCGGTAACGCGCCTGACCGCCGTGTTCAGCATGAAATTCCGCACTACCCTGTAAAAAATCATCAAATTCTGAGTTCGGAAGTTTGTGACCGCCGGCAACCCACTGATGCTGCCCAAGCAATTTTTGGATAGAATGTAGCTCCAATTAATTTACGCACAATTCCATCAACGAATTTGCCGACCGATATCCCTAAGTTGCCAAATCAAACTCGGAAATCATATGTTGCTGCCCTTTTAGGTAAAACTGTTATATCTCAGGATGAGCGAATCTAGAAAGAGTTATTTGCACCGGCTCTTCAGGCCCCACATGACACCACTGATTCTAGGTTGGTTTCTGAAGACCCGTATATTCATAATAGTGAGCCCGCGGTCTTATTTACAGAGGAAGAGGAGGAACATCTTTCTGCGCCCTACAAGTTCACACTCGTTGGCAAATTCTCTCATCGTAAGCCGTCTATGATTAAGGTACGCGATAGTTTTTCGTGCTTTGGATTTCACGATGATTATATGATAGGATTGATAGATTATTATCATATTTTAATTCACTTGACACACGAGGACGATTACTCTCGTTTATTCCTTAAGCCCATCTGGTACATTGACGGGTGTCCCATGAGAGAAACCAAATAGACTCCTAATTTTAGCCCTGTTGGGCTACAAAAGCTCTGTTGGGCCACCAAAAAGCCCGTCGGGCCCTTACGAGATGCGAGCGATCACCTCAAATCATGCCACGAGCACTCTCTAAGACATGCTACGGGCATGATCTCACCAAAGTCCTGTTATGTGCAGGCAATTTCGAGACATGCTACGGGCATGAGCTCACCAAAGCTTTGCCACGCGCAAGAACCACAAAACCTTGCCCTGTGCAAGCATCATCGCGAACATTTCGTACGCCCAGGAAAAAATTCGTCCTAACAATCATCAAATAAAATGATCGATCTTAAAATCCCCAAACTTTCTTTCCTAGATTTATGTACTCGGGGGCCTATCAACACATCAAACTAGCATAAGGTAGTGCTCCGCGCATGCAGCTAGTATACTAAAAACAATATGAGGTCGTTTGCCGACTAAATTTCCCCTTCCTCAACCACCATCCACTAATTGTGAGACCACAAATTGCAAATGGAACAAAAACTTGAACTTGTTGAGCCTCTTTGCATCTCACCTCGTAACTCAAGCACGTAACTTTTAGCTGTGACTAGGATGCAAAGGGGCCTGTGATGAGGAAAAAATATGATATGCCCGAGTTCGAGCCACTTGACCCGAACTCGGGCAAGTAGGTCTGATCTTGACCCACTCCAAATGGGCTAATTCTAAGGTCGGGTTCATTATGATGTTAGATCTGGTAATACTAATCCTACTTAAATACAAACTCCAAATTTATTTCAAATTTTACCTTAACACAAATTGTATACTTCTAATATAATACAAACACCTAAGATAACTAGAACTACACGAAGTTAAGTCTTTCCAAGACTTTCCCTCCAATATCTATAAATACATAATATAGTCTTATTATTCAGATATGTTTTTTACATAAAATTTCAATATACATTTTTCACATAGTTCTCTCTCTGATTTAAGCATAGGAGGGGCGGCGAGAACACACATTGACACCTTTATTTCAGGTATTAGAGATCAGATCTGGTTGAGCTTTTCCGTCTAACTTGGGTTGGCCCATACACGAATTTTGGCATCATCAAATATTAAATAGAAGTTCGAGTAAAATGTTATGAAGTACGTTTGACAAAATTTTAAATCGGTAAGGAATAATAATCTAATTCGCGAAATGTGCGGATAATAAACGAGTTATAATTATGAACGTGTAGTTGAAATTATGGAGCGTTTGATTGAAAGCATGAAATTTGTATGGAAAGAAAATAAATTCTAGACAATTTAATTGCGTAAAACTTATTTGTATGGAAATTAATGGTTTTTATTGATTTAGTTTTCAAAATAGAAAATATTATACTTGTTTATTTTTCATTGGTATGTAGATGAGAAAGAAAGAGAGAGTGGATTATTTGGAAAATAAAAATCACCACTCCTTAAAAAAAATGTTTTCTTATTTTTGAGGAAAATATGGCTACATGACCAAAAGTTAAAAAATATTTTCCATAGAAAAATTGTCAATTAAACATCTCAAAAATAAGATTTTGAATTGAAAAATGACATTTTTCATTAAAAAAACTAATACACATAATATTTGAGTTTAATTGAATTTATAAGGGTGTGTTTGATTGTATTTATTTTCTATAAAAAGATTCAACTTTCCACTCAAATTACTACTTTAAACTGTTTGATTGCTATTTTTTTCTATGAAAAATATTTTCCAACATTCGAAAATATGTCTAATTTTCCTTGTTTTTAAGCAAAACTTTTCTTTGAAAGAAGTAGATTTTTGTTTTTCCTCAAAATAAAGAAAATATTTTTTCCTTAAAATATATTTTTCATGCCAATCAAATACATTCTAAATGATTTATAAATTGGTTGCCACTTGCCACAAATGCTAAAGTTATTAGCAATTGTCTTTTTTTGTTTTCTCAATTTTTATATACTTATAAACACGATAAATCTAAAATATATGTTTTGAAATGTTGTCCACATCATTACAATTGAGTTTAAAGTTTCAATTTTTTTTTTATACAGCTGGATATCCCTTAAAATTATAGAACTTCATTTTGGAGAGAGGGATTTACTAGGACTGCACAAAAAAATCGCGAATCGCGAACCGAATCGAAGTTGTTGGTTTGGGTCCATGTGGACCCGTGATATTTTTCCTCTCGAACCGAACCAAATCGTTTCAAAATGGTTTGGTTTATGTTTCAAATTTAAAAAAACTGTAAAAAATCAAACTGAACTGTGTTTTTTTTAATTAAAAAATTATTTTTATTAAATTACAAATTTCATATATAAATTTTATTAAAGTATAATTTTTAGAATTTAAACTATACTTTCTTGGAGGGTACAAATTTAATTAACATAACTCATGCATAACAAACAAGTCATTGTCATTAGTATTTAGTTGGGTCTTCAATAATAAAAAACAATTTAGGCCCAAAATTGCAAAATGAATTGAACGTGAAATTATGAATGTTGCTAAACTATATAAGCAATTACGCCTTTGCAAAAACACAATCAAACCAAAGTTACCAAACTCTAGCTCCATCACTCTATCCCGCAGCGCTGACGCACGCCACACAATGCCAACTTCATGCTTGTTACATGCTGCCGTCGACGCTGTTTCTCTGCCACTGATTGTGATTCTAAATATGAGCCTCTCTTCCTTTTTTCTGTGTATCGAAATACTTTTTTATAATTTGTTTATACAAGAGAAATTAAAAATCGTGATCAAAACCCTTAATTTTCTCTATCTAGAAACGTAAAAGAAGACTTAGAACTGGTTTGAGCAGAGAATTTTGAATGAATTTCTCTTTCTGTTTTCTCATTTTCCCTTAATTTTGAATTAGTGGTATTATTTAATATTTTAATTGGGATAAAGATAATGAATAAAATGTAGACTTGATCATTTAGTTTTGTGTGTACGTGCACTCTAATTTAGTAGATGTAGAATTATGTCACTTTTTTATTGCTGTTATTTAATGCTGAACAACCATATTTTTTTATTGTTTATCTGGTATTTTTTTTTCATGCTGTTTGCACTTGAGTGCACAATACAGTACTCACCTGATTAGACTTTGGTTAATCTAAACATTCCACATCAATATGTTGACTATAGTGCTTTACATTTCACATCTTCATATTTTAAGACATCCTTTGTGTATATTCTAGCAAATGAATATACACCAGTAAAAAATGCAATACAAGATATAAATTCACCCTTACTTTATTGAAAATCCAAATAAATTGTGAGATTTATTTATTCATGATGCTAAAAGATAATATTACGATATGCAAAAATTTATTATAAATTTTAGTATTGGTGAATTCATTCATGGCTTTCTTCTTGTATCACCGTGTTGTTTTTTTTCCATAGCTAAGTTTCTTTCGTTGTTTCTTGACCCATGGCAATTAGTATGCGGAAAAATATGATAAGTATTGGGGCTATGTTGAAAAGTTTAATCAGTTGTTGTTCATTGCAATAGTTCTTGACCCAAGAAGCAAGTTGAAACTTCTTAAAGTCGGGTTTGAACTTATTTATGATGTAGAAATTGCAAAAATGTTGTTAAAAAGAGTTGAAGAGACACTCCACATGTTGTATGCATGCTATGAAGAAATGGCGACTCCAATCACTTCACCATCAGCTTCATCAAAGGAGGCTACCAAAAATAGTAGTCCAAGTCTTTCACAACATACTTTCGGTCTTTCTAAACAGATTCTTTCTATTTTTAAAGCTAAACTTATGCAAAACGTGCAATATGAGAAGAATGATTTTATTGATTATTTGTTAGATCGTTGTGAAGATTTGACCGATTCCAAGTTTAACGTATTAATTTTGTGGAAACTGAATGTGCATAAGTACAAAACTGTCTCTAAAATCTGGAGTGTTTGTTGCTAAATGCTAATTTGATACTATTTTTTTGTCTTTTTGTTTATATATCAAATTTTAAACAAATATGAATGTAATTTAACATTATTAGTTCTTGTTTAAATGTATATGTTAACTTGTTTTAAACATATAACTATAATGTCAATAAGTAAACCGCGGATTAAAACCGAACCTAACTGCAAATAATGATTTGGTTTAAAAAATAAAATGGTTTGGTTTGGTTTGGTTTGGAGGTTTAGAAAAATTTCAAACCGCATCAAATGGTTTGAGTTAAAAATATAACACAAACCGTTCAAATCGAACCATGTTCACTCCTAAGATTAACCAAAATCCCAAAATCATTGAAAAGGAAATAAGTATGTATAAAATTCATGTCGTCGTCCATCGCTTATTACTTCTTACCCTTCTTTTTTTCTCTAATATGATTTGATTATTTAATTTTGAGATTAGAGACAAGATATAATAATTTGTCTTTCTTGAGCAATTATTCTGAAACAGTTGGAAAAATTACTACTACTACTACTATTATTATTATTAAAAGTTTAGGCGTAGATTGGACGTTATTTTTCTTTTTGTGCAAAATGAAAGATTATTTTATTGCAAAATTAGACGTTTTGTGTTTTTTGTCAATAACAAAAGACCGTTAATCCTAATATGGGTTGTACTACGAGTAGGATAATCCTAATAACCGGTTCCCTTTTACTTTATGAAGCTACATACTTGTCTGAGGGAGAATCCAATTGTCACTCAATTTTGAATTATATATTTCTGAATAATAAAAATAAGCAAATTCCAAAGTACAACCTTTTTTGTTCATAGCTAAGAGTGTGTTTGGTATAAATTAAAATCGGATTAAAATTAAAAAATTAGTCATTATTGTTGACTTTTAATAGACGAGTGAGACCCAATAATGACTATATTTTCAATTTTAATTGGATTTTAATCTCTACCGAACATAGAGCTGTCCATGGATTGGTTTCATTCGGTTCCAAAATTTTCGGGTCTTTAATAAATGGAATCGTCGGATCCAAAAATAATTATGGAATCGTTCGGGTTCGGTTCCGTACCACAATTAATTTTTTTTAACATTTACAGCAATACTACATAAATATAACTAATGATATTTTATTCGTAACTTTTACAAATTAATGTAGCCCAATTCAAAAATATATAAATAACTAGCTGTCGAATAACATTAATTCAATGCATACAAATATCAAAAAGTAGATATTACTATTAAAATGTCAGTGATCCATATCAATAATTCATTTGGGCTAATGAGCTTTAAAATTAAAATTATGAAAGAGAAAATTACCTAAAACCCTTCTTTTCAAAATTATAATTCAAACATGAGGTAATAAAGTTTACATTTCAAATATCAGGTCGTAATTAGGATCATTAATTATAATTGATAAAAATTTAAATATACAGATTTCATCACCCCACCCCCCCATTCATTCCCAAACCCATCAGAATCAGAAAACCCTATTTCCTATCTCTTTCTCTTTCTCTCTCTCCCTCCCCTTACCTCACACTTGTCCACTCTTTCCGGCACTGCTACCTCCCCCACACCCAAACCTTATCGGCAATTCCGTCTCTTCCCCCCTCTCTTTACTGACCACACACCCACAACACACACACCAATCGATGTTCCTTCTCTTTAAAATTATCGGTTGCGGTAGAGCTCCTTGTCGAGTTGGAGGCTCCAATGCTACTCGCCACACCACCACCGACGTCACTTCTAGGAATCGGGTTCCATTGTGAACATTTGATGAAAGTAATTGTGAACGTTAGATTGGGTTTGAAGAAATGGATCTTGTCTCTAACCATCGCTTGCTTCGACGGCTCTAGTAGAGAAAAAAATTAGGCAAACTTTGACTAGTTGACGCGAGACCTTGGTTTCGATTCTCCATTTGACTGGACGGATATATTTCATCGAAGCTCGGCTCATTAGATTCATCTTTTCAAATTTTGGATTTTCAATTTTGGAGAGCTATGACTCAATTTTCAAGGCAGCAGATTTTGATTGAGAATCTATTTTGATGTTATAGGACCATAAATGGGATCGCCTTGAGGAGTAAATGTTATCGGATGGTGGCTAATGGCATGGGTGTTGCAGGAAATAATGTTGCTGCCTTGGTTTTAGTCTGTGAATGAGAGGTTTTTGGCAGCGATGGGGGTCCTTCGTGGTGGGATGGAGGTGTATCCGATGGTGGGGATTTTCGGAGGTCTAGAGGTTATTGTAGGGTGGGTTTTGAAGTGGTTGAAAGTGGCAGTTCCATTGAGTCGCCAATGTTTGGGTCTATATTTTTTCAGCTAATAGGGAAACTGTCGGAGTATATTATTGGAAATTATTTGGTTGTGGTGGTGGTGGTGGTAGATGAGGTGGAGAGAGAGAGAAGGAGAGTAGATATCGTTGTCAATAATAGGTTAGATGAATAGTTGATGCTTGTCAAGAGAGACAGAGATCACAATGTTTTTGGTTGTTGTGGATCGACCAACGGCGTAGATGAATAAAGTGCAGGTGATGGAGCTTGTGATGGCAGGAGGCTGTTAGATGTAGGTGTAGTTGATGGAAGAAGATGAAGTGGTAGAAGGAAAAAGAGGAAACCTAGAAGAGGAGACGATTTCAAGATCACTGAAGCTTTGATCAAAGCAGACTTCTGGCTTCTGTTCTTGATATCCTTTGTTGGCACATACATTACTGTTCTTAATAACCTGGCACATATAGGAATAGCTTATGACATGAAATGCCGCCGTGATGATGCCATCAGTGATTTGTGTGTGACAGAAGAAATGATAAATCAATTGTATTCAGAAATTTGTAAACAATTTTTGACTCTTCTTTGACTTGAATGGTTTTGAGTTATTGCAATACTTCGTTTGTAATTGTAATTATATTACTTCGGCTTCAATGTGTTGATTTATTGCAATCAATGTTCTAAAAAGCGTAATGCGTTGCGAAGCGTCGAAGTCGAGAATCAAGAATCACAAGTTTAAGCGTATCAATGTGAAGAATAAGCGTCATAATGCGTTTCGTATTTTTAAAATTATTTTAATTATTTTAAATACATTAAATATAATATTGCGAAAATTTTTAAATTTTTATTAATAGGCCTAGATAGTTGACTACTTGACTTAGCCTTTTGAAATTGCTCATGTGGATATCCAATTCAGCAACTTGATTTAATTCCAAGATTGGGCCAATACATGCTTTCTTCTTACCATTTTTACTTAGGCCCATGTCCGCTTTAGCCCTCCAAATGGGTGGGTTCATTGATGGTGTTAAATGGGCCTCTTAAAAAATGAGAATCGTTGGGTTGGGGTATGAGATCCCACGTGTGTTATCTTCCGAGGAAATAGTTGAAAATACCCGGGTGACCCGGCCCATTTTCCAAAATAGCCGTTGACCAGTATTTTTTTTTTTTTAAAAAAGGAAAAAACTAATGAAACTTAAAAGTCAAGCATTTTCCCATTTTTACCCTCACACGTGACTTGGAAGAGGAGAAAAAAAATATTCACCAATGAGGAGCAAGATTGACGACCAAAAAACCGACAAAAATTCAGTAATTTGATTACAAAGCATGATTGAAATCATTAAATAAATAAAACAAGTTTTCAAATTTTTGTTGATTATCTTTGAAGAAATTGTTGTAGATATTTTACTAATGATGAAATGTGATTTGGGTGAGTTTTGGAAGGTGGAGATCGTTGAAAATGGCATTTTCCGGCGATTCTGCATGAGGGAGACGACTCCGCGATTTGCGTCTGGGCCCAGACGCCATCTGGGAGAATCTGGCATCTGGGCCCCCAGATGGCATCTGGGCCCAGATGCCATCTGGGGGCACAATGCCCCCAGATGTTGGAAAAATGCTAAATGTACATCAAAAGATGTACATCAAGGTCTACATCCCCTCACATGGAGGGGTTCGTTCGAATATTTTATTCGAGCGGGTCCCCTACCCATGTGAGGAGGGTGTACACCGTGATGTACACCCCGATGTACCGCTAGCATGATTCCAGATGTTGTGCCCCCAGACGCTGGGGGCATCTGGGCCATTATGGCCCAGATGGTTTTTTTTTCTTTTTTTTCATATTATTTTATATAAATATTGTATATACTACATATTTTATTTAAAATTAATTTCTAATTTTATTATTTAATATTAATTATAATTTAATTTGTCGTGAATTTTTAATTATTTATTTAATATTTAATTTAAATAAAAAATTAAATTTATTTTGTAAACAACTTGAAAAATTCACGAAAAAAGAGTTTGTAAAATATAATAAATTATTAAATATTCGTTTATTTATTTAATATTCTATTAATTATAATTAATATTTATAAACAATTATAATTTATTTTTTTACAATGAAATATTAAGTAAACAATTAAAAATTTTATTTTAAATTACTTATTTAATTTGTGTACAAAGAATAAAAATGAACAATTAAATAAATGATTTCATTTAATTTTTTAATTAATTTGTATATTTTAATAGTTTGTCTAATTTTTAGTTATAAAAAAGGGTTTATTTAAAAATGAAATATTATTTAATCACGAATAATAAAATATTAAATAAACAAAATAAATTGTTTAGTTAAATTTTATATTTTGATTGTTTGTTTAATATTTTATTAATAATAATTAAATATTATATAAACAATTAAAATAAGAAATTTAATTATAAATTTTTCTTTTACAACGAAATATTAAGTGAACAAGTAAAATATTTATTTTAAATTACTTATTGAAATTGTTTATAAAATATTAAATGAACAATTAAAATAAATTATTTATTTTAATAGTTTATTTAATTTGTTTATTTTAATAGTTTGATTACTATTTAGTTACAAGAAATAATTTATTTCAAAGTAAAATATTTATAAATAATAAATAAACAAAATAAATTGTTTCTTTGAATTGTTTGTTTAAATTTTATTTTTCAAGTATTTATTTAATATTCTATTAAGTATAAATTAATATTCAATTAACAATTAAAATAATAAATAATGAAATATTCAATTAAAAATAAAAATAAAAATAATAAAATTTTATTTAGTTGTAAATAAAAAAATATTCAATATTCAATTGTTTATTTAATATTATATTAATTATAATTAAATATTATATAAAATATTCAATTAACAATTAAAATAAGAAATAATGAGATAATTAATTAACAATTAAAGTAATAAATACTAAATTATTATTTAGTTATAAAAAATAAAATAGTAAATAGTCGATTGTTTATTTAATAATCTATTAATTTCAATAAACTATTACATAAACGATAAATAATTTATTAATCAATTAACAATTAAAAAAATAAATAATTAAATATTATTTAGTTATAAATACTAAAATATTATTTAGTTATAAATAATAAAAATAGTAAATATTGGATTGTTTATTTAATAAACTATTAATTTCAATAAACTATTACATAAACGATAAATAATTTATTATTCAATTAAAAATTAAATTAGGAAATAACGAATTAATCAATTAACAATTAAGATAATAAATTTAATTATATTTAAATATTATATAAACAAATAATAAAATATTAATTAAATAAAATAAATTGTTTCTTTGAATTGTTTATTTAAATTTTATATTTCGATTGTTTATTTAATATTCTATTAATTATAATTAAGTATTATATAAATAATTAAAATAAGGAAATGAATTGTAAATTCTTTTTTTACAATGATATGTCAAGTAAACAATTAAAATATATATTTTAAATTACTTATTTAATTTATTTATAAAGCATTAAATAAACGATTAAAGTAAACTAAGCCATTATAATTTTAAGAAAAGATCAATTAAGTCCTAAAAGAGTTATAGAACTGCAATTATGTAGTGAATATACTGTTGTAATAATAGAATTTCATTAGTGGAGTATGAGATAATGAATGATGTAAGAGGCCAATAATCGAGCCTCATGAGTTGTATAAATAGAAGTCTTTGGGTTAAGATGGAGGCAGAATGAGTTAGAAAAATACTTGAGCTCTCAGACTCTAAGAAAATCAAAATATTTTTGTCTTTTGATATAATTCTTGTACCAATTTCAGAATATCAATAATATTCAATTTCTTTTATAGAAGAACGAGTTTCTAAATTTCCATTCTCATAGATTCTTGATAGATCTAAGAAGAAACTTCTTCTTATTTTAACAACCAATACAGTTTTTATTTAATCCAAATCTAGGGAATTGTCCTTGGAAACGATACAGTGAAGGCAAGAAGTTGAAATAGAAAAGATCTCGTTAAGGTAAGAGGTCGTTGAAGGGAACAATTTGCATATTCAGAGTCTGAAGGTCACTCGATTCTAAGAATAAAGATCCAAATCAATTATCACATTTTTAATCCAATAAAAATTGCATTTTCATAATTTATTGGCTTCCAAGTGTTCTAAGTACACTTGTATTTTGGTTTAAGATGCAATGAACGAACGCGATGGAAATTAGAAGAAAAGAGCGAAAAAGACCAATATGAAGGAAAGTGATAGTTCAGGGACTAAGTGAAAATATTATAAACTTGTTTCTAACCTTATGATGAAGATTTGAGAGTATTGGAGATTAATTGGATGAAGAAATGAGTCAAATGGATGAAATATAGCCAAAACATTATCATATATCAACTTTCAAACTGAAAAGTTTTGCACCGATTTTTAGCTTCATATTGAGACCATTTTTTGACATGGAAAAAAATCGAATTCGAAGATGGTATCTGAAGCAAAGTTGTAGCCCTTTGAGTTAGCTTTTCAACGCATTTTGAATTACCTTAATCGGATATTAGGAGAGAAAGTTATGGCCTAAAAACGCTGTCAAGCGCACCCTTCCCAAACTGTCCGGACGAGTGGGCCGTCCGGGCCCGGACTCTAACGTCCGGACCCGGACGTCCGGGCCCGGACGTCCGGGTCCGGGTCCGGACGTCTAAGTTTTGGCATTTTACATACGTAAATTTGTCTGTAATTATACATGTAGATAAAAAAATTTTCTCGTTTTTGTTAAAAATGATTTTAGATCCATTTAAAATTATAAATTTTTTATATATCTATATTGAAATAAAATTTAAATATTAAAAAAATTTACTGATTTAACCGAAGCGAATTTAAAAATACGTAAACCAATTCCACTGATTGTTGTAAATAATATCTTCTTGTATAGCGTTTGATAAATTTATCTATTTTCAAGTTTGAAGCAAATAAAAAATCAAACAATTTTTATCTGTGTTGGAGTAAATATACAAAGAAAGTGATTTTGTTTTTAAATTTAATTGGGAATGTTTGGAATTCTTTATAAGTTAAAAAGGATATTTTTGTCTTTTAAACAATACCACATTTACGTAATTGTATAACATTTTAAGGATATTTTTGTCTTTTAAGTTTTGGACGGCTATTGTGGTGAATGTAAAGAAAAATTGGGTAAACTGACAAAAGACACGTTTGACAAGGGTAATTTAAAAAGTACCCCGTTATCTTCCCCATCCATTTCCTTTCTTCTTCTAAACAGAGGCAAATGATTTATCCCCAAAAAATTCCACAAAATTCTTCCCATAATTTAGTGCCTTAACAATGGGCTGAATTCCAGGAACTCCTTCCATTTGAGATTGCACTAATTCCGCTCCTAATTTCGGATTTTTCGCTCGATTTTTGTTCTGTCCCAGATTCACTTCGATTTCTTGGATTTGAATGGGTGGTTTCCGACGAATATTCTCCGGCAAGTCCGCTTGAACACGGGCGTCCCACACCGATGTGGAGACAGTTCCAGATTTATTCCCAATTGCTCTCAACCATGGCACGAGATGTTGTTCCGCTTCTTCACCTATGGCGGACCCGTGCTCTATTTTGCAGCTACTCCGACCTGTTGGTGATTAAATGTTTTACCAAGCTTCAGTTATTGTATGAACCAAATTGGGAATCCAAGGAAGCCCAGACGGGAGTATCTACAATTCGGACAGAGAATCTCAGAATTTAACATGCGTGGAGGATCAACTATAAGTCTACAACTATGCGTGAAAGTCACTGAAAAGTGATACCAAATATTATACAAACAAACTAACCTTCTCGTCGTTATCATTCTTTAGCCTCAGATTAAAACCAGTGCTCTATTTTGCTTGATGCTACTCCATCCCGGCTACTGCACCAAGAAATGATTTCAAACCAAGTTCCACTTACCGTTTGCAACATATGGGATCTTCACCTCGTATTTCTCAGTAGCATAGATCCCACATCGAAATCTAATAGTTGAAGCACAAGGAAGTATGCCTATAAATAAATGGGCCAACAGAGGCTTTACATAATTCATGGGCCTGTCTATTGATGGGTTGAAAGTTGCTAAACTTATTATAATTTAATAATCAAAGAATTGGTTAAAAAAATAAATTTAAAATAAAATTTCAAAAAAGCACGCCTTTGTGTGCTTTTGATGGTCAACGCAGCGTTGACCGCGTTTTTTCACGCTTCGTTGGAATGCGAAGCGTTTTTGCTGCGCTTCACGCTTAGGCGCGATTAAACGGCGCCTTTTGCCGCGTTTTAGAACATTGTTGGTAATACGCTAGATTCTGGGCATTCATGACATCCATGTGTAACAATGTCACATTAATTGTTAGGTGTTATTTCAGAGCACTTGTCCGTCTGATTCTTAACCTCTTCAAATAATGTTTTTCACAAGGCCGGTGCCTGAATGACGACAGTTAATACATCCAATAAAATGAGCGGATTATTTTGTCTTTTATTTCTGTTCTTGAAATTATACTTTCCCAATGCTTGAAGTTATTTCTGTCGCTGTCAAGCTTGTGTGTGATGCTATTTCATTTAGGAAGTCTTGTGCCACCAAACCTGGAAAAGGAAATGAGAAATTAATCAACAGTTTGTTTCTAACTGCAGGAATATCGTGTAGAGAAAATTTGATAGAGAGATTGAAGAATGTGGTAGTTGCCACTTGAGATTTACTATATTATCGTTTTGAGCAAAAAAAAAAAAAAAAAAACATGAAGATACGTTGAATGAAACAATAGTTTGTCATGAATGATGGTGTATAATGTAGCTATATTAAGGAATACAACATTGTTAGGAGGTGTAGAATATCATGGATTCCATTCAATGGTGTTTGTTTCTCCAATTATTTCATCAATTAGAGGTTTCATTTTTATTGTTTCCTCTTAATAGTAAATGGAGAAATGAACGAGTTTTGGAGGTGTATTTTTCATCATTCGATTCAAAAGGGGTTTACAGAGTTCCAACAAAAGAAATAGTGAAATAGAAGTTTCATTCTGCTCGTTGTGGCCATGACACAGCTTAAAAGGGAAAGACATGAGGTATCGGAATAAAGGACTAGAATAAAGGCATGTACTAGCAATTATTGTGTTTGGCTTAATAGCAATATTGGTAACACCTCAGTGGCAGTTGTACCAAGTTGGTTTGGTTGAATTATTTTATAACAAAAAAGAGAGAAAATGATACAGTAATCTGATCCCCAAGTAAGGCTTAATGGCTATTGATCTAAAATGTGTGCGCATATGCCACCAACCAAAAAATGGTTGGTTATATATAGGGATAATTGTTGATTTGATTGGAGGAGGGTTGAGTATTTGATCACGTAGGAAAATTTCGTGTTTGTTGAATGAGGACTTTCTTGTAAATTTTAGAACTTCAAAATTCAAAACATAAATTTTCTTGAAATGGTAAGTCTTTGTTTTGTTCTCATTATTTTCAAAATACATTTTTTTCTCTTCTATTTTCATTCACATATTTTTCAATAAAATAGTGTTATACGCAAATTTAAAATTTCTCCTTATTTTTAACCATGAGTGCGTTTGAGCTACATTATTTTTGAATAATGTATTCTGGAATAGTAGATTGATGGAGACTGTGTAGTTGAAAAAAATAAGGAAAAGTTATTGATGTGATAAAAAATATTATTTTATTGAAAAATGTGTGGTTGAAAATGAGTAGAAGAATGAAAATGAAATTTTTTAATGTGTATATATTCTCCATCAAGATACTATTTCAAATTGTTTTTTGGGATAAAAGATGGGACTCAAACATGCTCTATGCCCTTGTTAAGTTTAGATAAAAATAAAATTTTAATAGATTTTGATAAAAGTTAGTGGAATATTTGGTTGAAAAGCTACGATCACATAAACCGTAGGGTTAAAATTATTTGTTGATTTTGATTTTGATTTAATTCAAAATTTCTAAGTGAATCAAGCATGGGCCTAATATATTATTTTAAATTTAATGTAAGATATTCCATTCCCGTGTTTTATCCATAGACTTGTACTATTTATCATGTCATGTATATGTTAGTTTGTCAAATTTATTAGGGTAATTAGCACGTAACATCCCCACATTTCATTATTATTGTGAAAAATGTAATTACATATTATTATTTTTTGGCATTTTCACATTTCGTTGTACAAAATATCATTTACGTCCATTTTCTCAATTAAAAAACTTGAAATGATGAGCCTCCGTTTGTTTCCTATACTTTTCTACTAAAATGAGAAATATGACCGTTATACATCACATCAATCATTCAAATTTGAATTTCTATCTTTTTTATTGGGCCCAATAACGACTATATTTTTCATTCTCACTCTATAATAATGTGAATCAAACGGATGCTGAATATATCTTTCTTTTTAAATAAAACAAAAAGAATAAAGAATAAAAAAATCACAGTCATACTCCCAATTTTTTTAAAGAAGCTCACTCACAAATAAATTATTAAAATGATAATTAACACAAAGTTCAGACATTTCACTATTATAGCGAAAAACGTTCATGCCTTTCATTTTTGACATTTTTATCCTTAATTGCACATTTAATTGATTAAATCATAATTTTCAACAATTTTCATCCAATTTCTCAATAAAGAGTTGTAAAATGATGAATTACCCTCTTATTTAAATAAAAAAATTAATGATAAATATTTTTTAGTTTTTTATTTTTAATAATTTATTCGAGACTCGTTTGTGCTTCTTAATTTTTATTGAATTTAATTGGGACTTGCTTGCACTTTTTTTTTTTAATGAAAAAAATAATTTCTAATTTTCTAATAATTTATTTGAAACTAGTTTGCATTTTTTAAAAAATTATTTCTAATTTTTTAATAATTTATTTGAGACACGTTTGCATTTTTTTTTTTTACAAAAACTTAGGACTATGGTTGTAATTAATTTTTTAACATTTTATTTAAATAGAATCTTATATTTGTCATTTTACGACTTTTTATTGAGAAATTAGATGAAAATAGGTAGAAATGATTGTTTGCGCAATTAAAAGTGAAAATGTTAAAAAAATGAAAGGTAATAATTTTTTTTTTTTTTTTTGCAATAACATTGAAAGTAATTACCATTTTAATAATTTATTTGAGACTTTGCGATTTTTTTAAAAAAAATTGGAACTATAGTTGCAATTAGTTTTTTCTTTTTCTTTTATTTAAATAAAATGATATATTCGTTATTTTACAATTTTTAATTGAGCAAATGGATGAAAATAACTATTTGTGTAATGAAAGGTGAAAAAATGACAAAAATAATAAAAAAGAAAAATGAGAACATTTTTTACAATAATAGTGAAATATGTGAACGTTATGTGCTAATTTCCCTAACACAAAAATGGTCGAAATTAATGCTTTAGATTTTGTAGGAGTATGGGTACAACACTACAACTTGATTGGTCATATCTAGTTGGGTCGGGTCACATTCACCCAAATTTATTAATCCCAATCTCAAGTCAATATTTTTTTATGGGAAGATTTCATAATTAAGGGATTAAGTTTCACCAATTTCAAATTTAGGAAATTAAGTTTAAAATTTCAAATATCAAGTTTTTTTAAAATTTTATTAATTAAACATATATTTAATTAATTAAATATTAAATATATTAATGTCACAATTTCGTATAATTTGATCACAAAATCCAAATAATTGGTCACAAATCACAATTTTTTTTACGTTACAAATTATTTTATAGTCACAATTCCGAAATTTTATAGATCACAATTTGTTTACCAGTCACAATCACAAATCACAAATTGAAACGTCACTAATTATTTTATGGTTATAATTCAAAAATTTTATATGTCACAATTTGTTCATCGGTCACAAATCACAATTCTTATATGTCACAATTTATTTTATGATCACAATTCAAAAAATTTATAAGTCACAATTTGTTCATCCATCACAAATAAAAAATTGAGACATTACAGTTTATTTATAGGTCACAAATCACAAATATTATAAGTCACAACTTAGTAGACAATAAAAAATAGGTCACACTATTTTTTGGCACAATTTATTTTTTCATTGATCACATATTGTTTATTGGTCACAAATTAACCAATTTAATGGTCACAAATGATCAAATAATCTGTGACCACCACCTCACCACTCCTTCCAACAGTACCACTGCCACTGCAATTGTCGTCGCCAAAACCACCACCACCACCACCACCATTACCACTACCTCCCGACAACAACATCACCTCAAACAAATCAACACATCGCAGAAAACACCACAACATCCTCGCATCGATCCACCACCACCTCGACAGGCCAATCGCCACCAACTTCTCAACATCACTACCACCACCACCAACACCACACCAACAAAACCATTGCACACAACCACAAAACAACCACCGTCTCATCTCACAGATCTGCTTCGGTTCTAGCAGATCTCATAGACCACCACCACCATAATTACCCATTTACACTCAATACGTGACCCAACTTACAATCTATAGTCCACTACCACAAAATACCCAATTAACCCAACCAATTAAGCTCAAAACCCTATTCATCATCTTCGACTTCCTACAACCCTAACTCTGTTTTCGTAGCCAGCTAACATCGTTGCCAATTTCTTTGCTTTTCCACTAGCTACTATTTCAAACTTTCTCGACGTTGCCAAATAGTACCTCCAATCCCACCACAGATCCACCACTACGTTCAAAATGTACCACCACCGTACACTGCACCACCTCCAACATACCACCACATCCACAACATTACACTATCACCCCAGCACCACCAACACCTCAAAAACCGCATCAAAACATGATAAGGGGAGGTGGGAGAGGAGATGAGAGGGAGAGTAGTGGCAACGCCACTGCGCGAAGGATGGAGCTGACGTGGTAGCTTGCGGCGCTGCGCAACGAAAGTGTGTAGCGGTGTTGTTGCAGTTGCGAGGCGCCGTTGCGCCGATCCATGCAGTTTCCGTTTAAGGGATTGTTGGAGCAGAAGCCGGAGCAGTCTTCTACCTGTTGACGAGCCGCCGGAGGGAGAGGAGAAACGAGAGAGTCGAAACTCTCGAGACTGAGGAGAGAAAGAGGGAGAAATGGAGAGATTTTATAATTATGGTTTGTATAAAAACGAAATGTCTGATTTTTGAAAAGTGAAACTTGATATCTGAAATTTGAAATTGAATTTTGAAAACACTGATTTTTTGTAATTTTCCCTTTTTTAATTTTTTTTTCCTAATTAAGAGTATAAATATGGACCCCTACAGCTGACCCATTTAAACTAAAATAATTGTGGGACACTTTTTTTCTTTTATTTTCTACAACTTGTACACCATTTATATTTCACTAAAATTATCGACAATGACTCTTAGAAAAGACCTCATCGTTCAGTGAATATTTTTGTGACCTAAAATTTTCTTTTGAATTCATTTTAGTGAACATTAAAAAACAAATCGCTAAAATATTAATTCGCGTATAACAAAGTCCGACTATTGAATTGACATATAAGTAAGAAAAGAATAGAGATAAAGATTTATAATAAATTAATAAATAAGATGCAACCTGCACCAACCAACAATATCTTCTATAAAGATGCATTTAGTATCAATGATGAATATGTATGTAGGCAAGGCCGGTCCTGTGATTTTCGGGGCCCGAGGCGAACTCCCAAAATTAGGCCCCCCCTCTCCAAAAAAATCAACGCAAATGCAAAATCCAACAGTATATTATGCAATGTATCGCTAACTTAAAACTGAACCATAGAATAACAAACACATATAAAAGATTTATATTATAAAGTAACAAAACCTACAAGAGTTCAAACAATCAGTTAAATACAATTCATCTCGCTGTTTTAAAGGCAAAAACATTAATCAAATCTGAATAATTCATTTGTCAGTCACATCTTTCTCTATTAATAACATAGTCAGTACATTCAATCTTTCTTGTGATATATCCCAATCATCTCACAATTAAAGTATTCAATACAGTGACTACGTATGTGTACAATTGATCTACATACTACAATACACATTCATATAAGCCGACCAGGCCACAATTATAAAAGCCAACAATGTTTCAAATATTTTCAATATATTCAATATCAAATTAGGGCAAGTCAGTGCTTACTTGAGAAGTAGAATTCCGACAAAAATTATGGAATCACACCCTTCAGAATTCCATTATCACATCTCACAAGCTTGAAATCAAAAGTTCACATTAACCACGACATCATCACTCTTTCTTAAGCTAAGAAATTTACCTTTCTTTAAATTTAGGTAGAAACTATTAAGGAGGTTAGGCACTAACCACCGATATTTAAATAAATTGGACCAATTGAAAATTGTGATTTAATATAACAGTTTGATTTTTGAAAATACGGTGCAAACGTCAAAATAGCTACATCTTCACATTCAAATTCAAATTCAAATTCAAATTCAAATTTTAATATGCATATCAACACCTTAACAAATATAAGTAACATACTAATACACCATAAACACAAGTTAATTAAGATTAAATCATTAGGATTTTTAAATTGACAGAATGCTTACTTTTGTTGTTTATGCCATTTCTTTCTATAGAAGCAGATTGCATCAGCCATCAAACAACTTTGAATATATCTTAAAAATATATATCATATATGTAATTTGATTTCTTAAAAAATAAATTTACTTCAATAGAGGAAGTGAGTGTAAATTGTGTAATATTAAAAAGAATATGAATTACAACCACCACGGCACCACCTCAAATATTTTCATCCCTAATCTGTTTATCTATTGTTAGAAAAATTAAAAATAAACCTGGTCTCTGTTCGTAATAACGACAACAAGGCAGCAATAATGTACATATTATGGAGATAATTTCACTATAGAGTATAGACTTATCTTTTGTATCCAAACAAATTTTTCGATTTACTGTTCACCAAGAGCGCACGAACTTAATTAATATATACTCTTTCTGGAACCAGAGAACATTCTCGTTCATGTTACACTAGTCACCAAGTAATAAAACACAACCAAAAACAAGAAAATGAAGATTTGAAATAAAACAAGAAGATGAAGACCTGATTCACCTGAATCCCGATGACCTTGGTCCTTGAAGAGCGGCTCGCAGTCACGGATGGACGGCGCTATTAGAAAGAGTGTAGGGAAAGTCGGAAAGGAAGGAAGGGAACTAGGGAAGAAGAGTGGAATTGGATCCGGAACGGCGTCGGCACGGCGTGAATTCGTCTGATTCGTTTGGAGAGTTGAAATGTTAAGAGGGGAGGAGACTGGAGTCAGGAGTGAATTAGGTTTAAGAAGAAAAAAAAAAAATGGGCCAAAACTGAGGCCTCCTCCACTTTTGGGCCTGAGGCGATGGCCTCATCCGCCTCGCCTTAGGACCGGGCATGTATGTACGTATATAAAAGTTTTAGGTAAATGAATCATATAACTGGCCATGAAGGTGGGTTTAAGTTGTCTTTCTTTCTACTAGTGATTGGAACTCATGGATAATTTTTCTTTTTGCTGCTTAAAAAGGATTGATGTTTCTTCAACTGACCAAAGATTTATTGTTGTATTATCATTAGTCAAATACTTCTTTTAATGGCATCTAACTTTTTTCTACTTCCTTTTGTTAGTTGGTTAGTTGTTATCTCAATCAGATAAGGATTTCAGTAGTTGTTCTGATAAAAATCAAAAGCTCAACATAATTGCAAAGTCTGGACGCACCTTGCTTCTCCTGTTTGCATAATTATCAGGGGAAAAAAACGACAAATTTTCCAGGGAATCCTGCACAGAAAATCTGCCCAATGTTCATTTGCATTCACTTGAAGTCCTCCTAGTTGATAAATCTGAATATACAGTTGGTTATCTGATGTTGTTTGTGGTAATCCACCTGGTGGTGCTCTGAATTCCATCAACAAGAATGAAGATATGGAGGTGCAGGGGCGGACCGAGACCAATTTTCTTGTGGGGTCAAAAATGAGATTTCAAAAATATTTAGGCTAAAAAATTTTTTTTTTAAAAAAAAAAAAAAAAAACTCAAAAAAAAAAAGGGGTCATCTGACCCCACATGACCCCATGTGGGTCCGCCCCTGTGGAGGTGGTAGTCCATCCCAACGAAGAACCTGAAGTAAGTAAGAATATTTTTCATGTTTTCAAGTTCTAGTTCAATTGTTACTACTTTTTTTATGTTGAAATTGTTGTTCAAAAAATCAATAAAATAGGTTTTGGAATGAGAGAAGGTTTTGGAGGCCAGAACTTGGCCTATGGGACTGCATAGGCCATGAAGGCATGCGGTCGCATGCTGGCTTGTAGGAATTACACGCCCTGTCACTGAACCACCTATGCGCCCGCATAGATTTTTAGTTTGAATTTTTTGTGACTTGATAAAAATTTTGCAACATTTCGTGGATTTTTGGAGCCATTTCATGGGTATTGATTGATACCTATATATAGATGTCTCATGATCAACACAAAATATATTGAAAACAATATTGAAACCAATTGAAATCATATTCCATTCCAAAATAGGAAAGATAAAAAATTCTTTTCATTCATATTCAAAATTCCTCCTTGTGTTCTTAAAGTTTTGGTAGAAAACACTAAGGGGTTGTTCTCTTCGTGTTTCAGTTTTTAGTTTTAAGTTTTGAATTCATTTTGGGTTTAGGATTTTGAGCGTCCATTTTAAGATTGCTGAAAATGTGTTCTTTTTATTATTTTGAAAAACTATTTTAAAAAATGAAAAATGAAGCTTTGGCTTTGTTTTAACTGAAAACAGTCAAAACGACTTTTTTGACATTTTTAGTTTTCTTTGTAAATTTTAAACTCGTTTTTGCAAATTCGTTTCTGAAAATAGGTAAGTAAATGTGTTTTTAGTATTTTCGAAAATTGAAAACTAAAAATGGCCTAAAAAAGTAAAAAGAACAAGCCATAAGTGGTTAAGTATTTTCTATTATAAGGTTTGATAAATCCTACAGACCATTTGCCAAAACCCTTTAAGCACCAAATTCAATCCGAGAGGATATCGTTTGAGGATAACAATTACGTGTTTGAGCCTTTTTTATTCTACTTTGTAAGTTCTTGATCATTTATGTTTTGTTTCTTTTCCATTCCTGTTTGTGCAAATATTATTTTCCAAACAAATCTCAAACAATACTTCAATGGAGAATGAAAGTAATATGACGACGATCAAGTTAATGAATCAAATTCTTGTTCGTTTGGATCGCTTTGATGGTACCAACTTCATGAGATTGCAAGATAAATTGAAGTTTATTCTAATGGCGTTGAAAATATTCTACATCCTTGATTCAGATTTGACACCGTTGTTCGTTTAAATCCCGCAAGCGTACGGGATCGTTGACAAGTAATAATCGTGATGAGTGAGTTATCGTCCCACATGGAATAAAGCTCAATTTTAGTGTATTTGATATATTTAAAGTCACAAATGTAACAAAAGATATTTGGTTTGAATTTAACTATGTTCTATAACTACGAAAGCAATAAAAAACGGTTTTAAATCAAATGAGGGTGAGTGTATTGGATTTCCAACTCCACTAATCAATTCTTAGTTTCAATTCTCAACCAGTAATAATTAACTTAATTCATGCAATTGTGACGATCGATAATTCCACTTTTAGTTACTATTCTTTCCCAAGACATAATAAACCTATGATTATCACGAGACGATCCTATTCCTAGTCCGAATTCATATGACACGCATGCAATGACATTTAGGATTATCATATATGATCGCACACGTCGTAAACATTATTCCTAATATTTATTGTCCGTGTGTTGCATAAATAATGTTCTACCTATCGTGAGTCTTCAACACTACAAATAAGCAACTAATCATCTTAATGATGAAGAGACATTAAAACAATATACTTAAGCATATTTATGAAATCACAAACGTAAATAATTAAACTAAAATCATATAGTCTCGAATTAAACACTAAAAATTAATTAGTTTCATCATCCATCCAGTACAAATGAATTTAGCCTAGCATATTATCAAGATTAAACACATATAAATGGAACGACATCACCTATAAATTGACAATTAATTTCAATTGAAGCTGTCTCCTTTTCCCAAAATTCAGCTTCTTTTTGTCCAACAAATCAGCTGCTGAGTTGACTTCTTGCTAGATTCTTTGTGCGGTTCTTCCAATTCCAATTCCAATCCCTTTTTCTTCAATCCGCCAAACCGTGTAAAATTTGTGTCTATAACAGCCGGCAATTGAGTGTTTATATTTATAATTTAGCCCACTATTTAGCCCAATTTCACCAAGCTGTTGGCGTTTAAAATAGTAAAATATGGCAGCCACAATTCTCCCAATTTTCAGCCCACTGTTCTACCCACTAATGTCCCCCTCAATCTGTATAACAATGACAAAATATATCAGCCACAATAATATGCTTTCCTCTCAATTTTATTCAGCAGTTTTCGTCCCTTTTGTTCTCGATTTTCAGCCCGGCTGCTCTCTTCGTTTCAGCCGAATGATATGTGTTTAATCCCTTTTTCTTCAGCCCACTAATGTCCCTTGAATTGTGTATATAAATGATAGAATATGGCACCACAAATTCTCGATTTTTCTTCAGTCGGCAATATATTCTTTTCTCTCAATTTTCTGCCGGCTGCCTCATCTTCCAATTTTTTTACGTGTGGTATATATATATATATATAACCTAATTATCCATGGTTTGGTCCAATTAGGAGCCCAAAAGCCCAAATAGTTTTTGTATTTCTCCAAGTCCTCCAATCTTTTAAATCCATGCAATTTAGTTCCTCAACTTCTATAATATAGACTTTGATTCCCTTACTTTGGATTTTTCCATTTTTCGACACATCTTGCTTGTTTTCTTCATTTTTTCATCCAACAATGAGTTTTACCTATAAAATATAATATAACACAATTTAGGTTATATTTTATCAAAAGAACAATAAAATTACTAAGTTTTAAACCCTAAATAAGTGTAGAAAATACACTTATCAATCGTTACCATAACTAAAAAATGGAGAAACTGATGTCGTGAGTGCCGAAAGACAAAAGCGTCAAGAAGATGAACTTATATGTCATGGCCATATTATCAACAATGTATGATCTATACATTAACACGTCTTCCACAAAGAAAATTTGGAATGCTTTGGAAAGCAAGTACAAAACTGAAGAAAAAGGTACCAAAAAGTTATTAATTTCAAGATACTTTGATTTCAAATTTCTTGATAACATTCCCCTTCTTTCCCAAATTCAGGAGTTGCAAGTTCTTGTCAATAAGTTGAACGCGTTTAAAATAGAGATTTCGAAAACTTTCCAAATGGGAGCAATTATTGCAAAACTCCCAGGTACTTGGAAATGATATCGAAAGAAAATTATGCATAGTTCTAAGGATTATTCTTTGAAACAATTGTAAAAATACATTCGCATTGAGGAAGAGTCAATGGTGAGAGATAAGAGTGAAAACTCTTATGAAGACACTTTCAAGGCCAATGCTGTAGAAAAGACAAGACCTTTAAATAAATTCAACAAGAGAAAGCCTTCAAGAAACTTTAACAAGTTTAAGAAAAAGTCCAAAAGTGGTTGTTTTGTATGCGAAAAATCTGGACATTATGCAAAAGAATATCGACACTGAATTCCATCAAAGAAGACAATATTGTGGCGTGTAAGCGAAATTAATGCAATCAAAGGAAAAGTTCTTGGTTGGTGGTATGATACATGTGCAATCGTACATGTATCATATGACAAGTTTTTTGAAAATATATCATGAAGTGGATGGAGATCAAGAGATTCAAATGTGTAACGAAGTTCGCTCCAAGGTGGTTGGAAAAGAAAATGTAGAAATCATCTTTACTTCCGGCAAGATCGTTACCTTGAATATTGTACTACATGTTCCCGTTATTAATAGACACTTAGTAATATGGGTGAGCAAAACTCGACCGAACCCGCCAAAATCGAACCAACCCGATTGGTTTGGATCGATCGTTTTGTTGTTTTTACATGGGTTGGGTGGGTTAGCTGTGTATACGGGTTGGATTGGGTTATGAGTTAACTCATGAAAATCGGATAAACCCGTCCAACCGGACCCCGTCTACTTTAAAAGAAAAAGAAAAAGAAAAGAAATAAAATGCCTAAAAAGTAAAAAGAACCTAAAAAATATGTGTGAATAATGTAACTATAATTACCTTGGTGTATTTTAGAGAAGGAACTTACTATCCTTCCCAGAATAAATGTGGTATAAATTTTTCAAGTTATGTTAAATACACTTTGTTCCTTCCCACAATAAATGAGGACTGAATAAGCTAATAGATAATTTTATTTATTTACTATTTAATCTTGTCTATCCGAATATAATATAATAGAAAATTAGATAACTTTAATTTTTGTTGTTAAGTCGTCCCAAACCGACCAACCCAACCCAACCCAACTGATACTTAATTGGGTTGGGCTGGGTTATGTTTCAACCTTTACACGGATTGGGTTGTGTTAACTTTTGATTAAACTGATCATGACCACCCCTACTTGGTAAGCGGAAATCTCTTAGGAAAATCGGGTATACAATGTGTTTGTGAGTTCGGTAAACTTGTACTATCCCTAAATGAAAAATTTATCGGAAAAAACTATTTTTGTGAAGGAATGATCAAACTTTGTATTGTTGACACGTTGATTAATATTAAAGTTAATTTTACTTATATTGTTGATTCATTTACATTATGACATGTTATATTATGTCACATATGTAAGAGTACCATGAAAAAACATTAAAATGTGACTTAATATCATATAATGAAAATGATGTATTTAAATGTAAAACACGTGTAGAATCTAAAATGACTAAGCAACCTTATCAAAGTGTAAAAATGACTTCTAGTATTTTAGAATTAATTCATATGGATATATGTAAATTAAATGGCATGTTGACTAGTGGAGGAAATATGTATTTTATTACATTCATTGATAATCTCACTAGATATACGTATGTTTACTTGATGAAGCATAAACATGAAGCATTTGACATGTTTAAAGTATATAAAAAATGAAGTTGAAAATTATTTAAGTAAGAAAATAAGAACTCTAAAAAGTGATGGAGGGGGTGAGTGTTTTTCTAGAGATTTTAATTCATTTTGTGAACAACAAGACATAATTCATCATTGTTCTGCACGTAGGACACCCGAACAAAATTGTTTGGCTGAAAGGAAAAATATAAATTTAGTTGAAATGATAAATGTCATGTTAATTTATGCTAAGTTGCCATTTAATTTATGAGGTGAAGCATTGTTGAGTGTACGTAGAATACTAAATAAGATTCATTCTAAATTTACAAAGTTTCTCCTTACGAATTGTGGAAAGGAAGAAAAGCTAACATTGGATACTTCAAAGTGTGGTGCGTCTTACTTATTGTAAGAACACGAACCATAATAGGACTAATTTGGGTCCAAGAGACATTAAATGTGTCTTTGTTGGATATGTTAGCAATAGCAAATCATATAGACTATTAAATTTGGAGACCAATGTGATTATTGAATCCAATGATGTGGAGTTCTTTGAGAATTCACTATCTTCATCCATAATAGTACTTGCAGCTCGATATGGCGAGATAGATATCCAGGTAATCTAGTGAACCTTGAAGGAATAGAAGAATTCAAATTGAGAAGTCTTTAGAACCGGATGAAATTGACTCTCAACTTATTTCGTTTTATCTAGTAGAAGGAAATGAAAAGAATATTATAAGAACAATTCATTTTGTTCTACAAGTGAAAATCGATCCTAAAACTTATAAAGAAGTTATGAATTCTTGTGATAGCATTTTTTGGAAAGATGTAATTAAGGATAAAATTGATTCAATTATATCAAACAATATTTGGAAACTTGTCGACTTACCACTCGGATTCAAACCTATTGGATGTAAATAGGTGTTTAGGAGAAAATATAATGTGGATGGTTCTCTTAACACCTTTAAAGCTAGATTATAGCTAAAGGTTATCAACCAAAAGAAGGAATATATTATTTTGATAATTATGTACTGGTAATTAGAATAACATTCGTCAGGATATTATTTGCATTAGTTTCTATACATGACTTGCATGTTCATCATACGGATGTCATGACAACATTTTTAAATGGGGATTTTGATAAGGAGGTTTATATGGAACAACTTGAAGTGTATGCTCTACCATGTAATGAACATAAAGTATCCAATTTAGTAAAATCATTATATGGTTTAAAGCAAACACCTAAGAAATGACATGCGAAATTTGACTTAGCTATTAAATCATTTGGTTTCAAACATAATAGCATAGAAAAATGCTTGTATTCCAAATTATGTGATAATTGTGTTATACTTATTTACTTATATGTTGATAACATGTTGATTTTGAATAATCACATGGATAGCATAAAAGAAATGAAGATATTTCTATCTTCCACATTCAAGATAAAGGATGTTGAACAAGTGGATACCATTTTAGGTATCAAAGTTATTAAAACTAGTGGGGGTTATCATTTAAATTAATCACACTATATCGAGAATGTGAAAGATAAGTTCAAACATTTGAAACATAAAAGAATATAGTACCACTCTTGATCTATGTTTAAAACTTATAAAGAATGAAAAAAGAGATATTGCTCAATTGGAGTATGCAAGTGTTATAGGGGGTCTTATGTATACAATCCAATGCACTAGATTGGATATATAATCTGTAATCCGAGCAAGGAACATTGGAAGAGTTCTTGGCTATTTAAAGCAAACCAAGAACTTAGATCTACAATATTCTAAATTCCCGGCAACATTAGAAGGATTTACTGATGCTAGTTGGATTTCTAGTATGTGTGGAAGTAAATCGACTTCGAGTTGGGTGTTTACTCTTTGAGGATGTGTTGTTTCTTGGAAATCAAAGAAACAAACATATACAACACACTCAACTATGGAATCTGAATTTGTAGCACTATCAGAAACCTGGAAATAAGCTTAATGGGTTGAAGATTTACTTTATGAGATACCTTTGAGACCTAAAAAAGACATCTTCAATAGAGAACTTAGCGAATCATTTAACTAAACCGCTAAATAGAGATTTAGTAATATCTACCTCGAGTAGGATGAGGTTGAAACTCTTAAATCAAAAGATCTACAAAATGATAGCAACCCTACCTGTCATTACTTAACAAGTAATTTATGGGTTCAAATGGTAAAAACAAGTCATTGGATACATGTATAGTTTCAACATTATATCCATTGGTTGTTACTGAAGTGAGGGTTGATTTTAAGCTTTTAATGAAGTTCGGTACTAAGTATAAATATCTCTAAAAGTAACAAATATACTAGAAGAACTTCACCTAGATGAACTTCGAGGTGACGCTGCCTCAATAGAGAGTTAAGAGTTCTCTCATAAAAGTTTGTTCAAAAGGATGAGCACAAGACCATATTAGCGCTAAACGAGATTGATGAACTTGAGAACATGTAATACTTGTGTTTGTGTTCTTACCGATATTGCCATATGAAATAATTGGTTCATGGCTTTCATGCTACTTTTAATTTTTGCTCTACTTTGTTTGAATTACACTATGATTAGATTCAAATTGAAAGATATCTAATCTTTATGCATGAGTATTGTTTATTTGGAATATGAGATTTTATTGAATATTGAACAAGTGGGAGATCGTTGAAATTGTTGTTCAAAAAATCAATAAAATAGGTTTTGGAGTGAGAGAAGGTTTTGGAGGCCAAAACTTGGCCTATGCGACTACATAGGCCATGGAGGCATGCTATCTT
The DNA here is from genome assembly GCA_019097785.1 of Fraxinus excelsior. Classification (NCBI taxonomy): domain Eukaryota; kingdom Viridiplantae; phylum Streptophyta; class Magnoliopsida; order Lamiales; family Oleaceae; genus Fraxinus; species Fraxinus excelsior. The sequence goes on along the minus strand of CM032640.1, from coordinate 254,646 downwards.
ACAAGGATTACACGCCCTGCCACTGAACAACCTATGCGGCCACATATGTTTGTTCTATGTGGCCGCATATTAAAAAATAGCCGTTAGGTTGGTTTTTTAGTTTGAATTTTTTCACTTTTGGTATAAAGTTTGCAACTTTTTGTGGATTTTTGGAGTCATTTCATGGGTGTTGATTGAGACCTATGTATAGATGTCTCATGATCAACACAAAATATATTGAAACCTATTGAAATCATATTCCATTCCAAAATAGAAAAGATCAAAAATTCTTTTCATTCATATTCAAAATTCCTCCTTGTGTTTTGGAAGTGTTTAAGTGTTGTCTATTACAATGCTTGATAAATTCTACAAGCTATATGCCAAAAAATCCTTTAAGCACCAAATTCAATTCGAGAGTGGGCAAATATCATTTGACGATAACGATTATGTGTTTCAGCCTTTTTTATTATTCTTTGCAAGTTCTTGATCATTTATTTTTTTGTTTCTTCTCCATTCCTCTTTGTGCAAACATTATTTTCCAACATTTTATTCAACAAAAACTCACGAACAATGTCAATCCACGACTATTGGACCACCACTACCAAGCATCACCAGCACCACAATGAGTAAAGGCCAAGAAATGAGATGTTTTGAGCATGAATCCCACCGCCCAATTTTCCGATCTAGCCAGTCCACTGCCATCGTAGAAGACCCCACAGTAGATCCGCACTAGTTGAAGATTCGACAAAAATTGAGGAAAAAAGGACTCAAATCGCAGGAGTAAAACTGGTTGGTTAGATGATACGTTTGTAAGTTCTAGTTTCAAATAATCAATAGTTGATTATCAACTTGCAAAAAGTGTACGAAATCTTAAATCATGATTTTTTGTGCATCGCAAGTGAAATTTAGACCGACTCAACTTGAACATTGTTCAGTATTGAGAAAAAGATAATTAGCCATAACGTCTCCACATTTCACTATTATTGTAGAAAACGTCATTATATTTCATTTTTTTGACATTTTCATCTGTATTTTCACATTCATTACGAAAAAGGTTATTTTCATCAATTTTCTTAATTAAAATTTATGAAATGACGAATACACATTATCTTTAAATAAAACAAAAAGAAAAAATTACTTGCAATCGTAATCCCAATTAAAAAAAACTCAAATGAGTCCTAAATAAATTATTAAAATAGTAATTAGCACATAAAGTTCTTACCTTTCACTATTATAGCAGAAAACGTTTTCACCTTTCATTTTTTTTTTTGCATTTTCACCATTAATTACACATTTGATTGTTCAAAGCATCATTTCTATACATTTTCATCCAATTTCTGAATAAAGAGTAGTGAAATGATGAATATACCCCCTATTTAAATAAAAAAAGAAAATTAAATAATTATTTTAAACTTCTAATTTTTAATAATTTATTCATGACTCGTTTGAATTTTTTAATTTTTAATAAATTTAATTGAGACTCGTCTGCACTTTTTTTTTTTTAAAAAAAATTAATTTCTAATAATTTATTTGGGCTTGTTTGCATTTTTTTATAAAAATTAATTTCTATTTTTTAATAATTTACTTGGAACTCGTTTGCACTTTTTAAAAAATTTGGGACTATGATTATAATTAATTCTTTAGCTTTTTTTATTTAAAATGAGGGCATACTCGTAATTTCATAGCTCTTTATTGAGATATTGGATGAAAATGTATAGACATGATGTTTGCGTAATTAGAAGTGTAATTAAAGGTGAAAATGTCAAAAAAGAAAGGTTAAGACGTTTTCGCAATAATAGTGAAAGATATTGATATTATGTGCTAATTACCATTTTAATAATTTATTTGAGACTCATTTGAACCTTTTTAAAAAAATTAGGACTATGGTTACAATTATTTTTTTCTTTTTGCTTTATTTAAATAGAATGATACATTCATTATTTTATAATTTTTAATTGAGAAAATGGATGAAAATGACATGTTGTGCAATGAAAATTGAAAATAAGGGTGAAAATGCCAAAAATGAAAGGTAAGAACATTTCCACAATAATAATGAAAGGTGAAGACGTTATGTGCTAATTATTCTTTGTGCTAATACAAGATATGAAGAAGATTTTTGTTTTTTGAAAAGCTTTTTTCTTCAAGGTCAAAAATGAGAAAAAGGAAAATATTCTTCTTCTTTTTTACAATTGACAGATATCTGTTTTTATCTTTTATTTAAAATAACATTTCAATCAAAAGTTTCACCTTTTGGTGAAATTGATTCCCAACTCAACCTTTAAAGTTAGGGACATCAACGGAGCAAGGCAGCCATTCGTATTAGGAATTTTTGAAAGGTTGGCAAGCACTAAAAATATCCTCATTTCTCGTTCATTTCTTCATTTACTTACCCAAATATTTATTTTGTTCAATATTATGTTTAATTTTTTTAATATAATTTAAATTTAAAATATAAATTATATAAAAAATAAAGTCGAAGTAAGAATCACGTTCTCTGTCCCCATCTCGATTCTCAAACTAATCGGAGAATCCATAGGGATAGAGGAGTGTTCGGACATTTTCATCCCTACTATCAATTTGAAGTTAACGTGAACATCATATGTATATCTTTTTCTAAAGAAGTTCTAAAATCGTGTCCATGAATAAACATTTTAGACATAAATTTGCAAATTTCTCTAAAATGGAATTCTTACTCTATAAACAGAAGAAAATATATCCCTTCTTTGATTTGAATTAAAATCCAATTAAAATTTTCAATCAAAGTCAATAATTAAACTGTTTAGTTTGAGTTTCTACTTGGTGGGCCAAGAGCCTCGATGGTAGCAAATAGGATTTGGACCACGCAAGCGGTGAGAAGGAGAGAGATAAGAGACGTGTTGTAAACCTTATGCGCAAGATAGAGAACTGGCGCCAACACATCACGTGCCCATCACACGTGCGATAGTACACGTGGCAGCTTTATTAACGCAATCTACGTAAAAATGGCCGTTTTCATTTTGAGCCGATAAAAAAAAAAAAAAAAAAAAAAGGATCCCAATTGGCACCTATTTTCTCAATCTACACTTTACAAATACATAATACTCACGTTTACATACTACTCAGGTATATGTATGAATATATACCCACACAGAGATGGAGAGAAGACGGAATCCAATATCTGTATTGTAGAGAGAGAAAAAACGTGAAACTGAAATCGGAGCAAAATATCGCGATTGGCCTGTTGTTAATTTGCACAGATTCCTCTTTTTTCTTCTTCTTAATCTGCGCCAAATCTTACCCCGGTGATTTATACGGCAGAGGTATTGTATTTCCCGATCCTTATTTTTAGTGTAATTTTATTCAATTTATGTGCTCTATATTTTGTTAATTCCATTGCGGTTTTTAATTTATTAAATAATTAATTTAGGAAGTGTGGAGATGGAATTAATTAATAATTATATTTGTGCATTTAGCCTATTTATTGCCTACATATGTGTGATTTTACGTGATTGAAATCACTGTGGATATTGATGATTGATTGGTCTTGGATAGTTGGCGATGACCAGACACAAAGAGCTAACACTTGAGAACCTTTACAATGCGACTCCTGCTTTGCCTCAGCCCGAGGCATGTGATATCTTTTCCATTTTATGTTTGCCAATTTAGGGTTGAGTTAGTGTTTGCAATTTTTTTTTTTTTTGTTTTAACCTGTTTGCATTTCGTGCATCTTCAATTAGCTTTGGGTTTCAGTTTAAGCTTGATTTTTGTTAAACTTACAAGTATACAGGATTTATTTTTAAATTTTGCTCGTTCCTGTTAATGGTTATTTTGTTTTCACCTTTTTAAACCTTGGGAATGTTTTGTTTGTGAAGGTAAGTTCTCTAGTTGTTCTATATAAATAAATACCGTTAGGTTTGGGTTTCTTCATATCCGGATTCATTTAGAAAGATAGATTTACTCTTTTGCTGATAATTTTTACCAGATGATACAGTTAGAGATTCAACTGATGCGTGTGCATCAATATTTGTCCATGTTAGTTCTGTCACATGACTTACTATGCTTTCAGATTACTCCAGTCTTAAGTGGTAGCTGTAGGATGCAAGGGCCGGCTGATGAAGCACATTATGGCTTGCAGCTTGATATGGTGAGATAGATATCCGGGTAATTACATGCTGTGTATCTTACTCTTGCATCTCTACCTCCCCCCAAGTTTATTTAGAATGATTGGTGGGGTGATGGTATAAAATAGAGATTTGAGGTTTTGAGTGATAAGAAAAATCTATTTGTGTCGTTTCTTTCAATGAAAAAAATGAGGGAAAATAGTTTGGAGTAATTAGGTCTTTTACTTGCCTGGTTCAAACCAAATTCTGAATAATAAAGTTCTTTTTAACTTTGGAAAATAGCAAATTATCAAGTATTTAGGCATCTGGGAATATAGAAAAAGAAGAATAAGACCTTTATCTTTTTCAAAGGACTACTACGGAGTGTTTAAATTATCTCATAATGCGCAACCTCTCTTTTGAAGGTGGGTTTAAGCTATCTTGGATCTTTTACCCCCACGATTTCTTTCTTCTGGTTATTGGAACTAAAACTTTGCTCATGGATCATCTATGATGACTTGTACAACTATTTTTTTGTTCTTTTTCTATTAATGTTGCTTTATTCGACATTGAAAATTTCTCCCATTCATGAAACTTTGATCAAATTTTATATTTTTTTGCCTCTTATTTTATGAAGTTCACATTTCTTTCTTATGTTTGAAGAAGCAAAGTTTGGAGAAAGAAATGGCTTTGCTGCTGGACAGCAAGAATAACGTTTGAGGCCTAGCGATCAATGTTGCAATAGTTTTCTGAGTTATGATCTTTAAAAGATAGGTGCATCAAGCCAATAACATGTCCCCGAAATTCTTTTGGTTTATTTGTTCCTATCTCAAGACATATATTAACTTTTAATTTGCATGGGGTTTGCACCAGTCCTATAGCGTGTGCCATATACCCTGGGATAGTTGTGTTGCATATTCAGTTTGAAGGATCACTCTGGTAATCTTTTGTTGTCATCACGTATGCTGTTTTTTGGCCCGCACTTGTATTTTGTCTATTTATTTTTTGTTTTCTGGTTGAGTATAAAAGAAATGACACTGTGATCTTGTTCCTTACGATAATGATAGTCATTCTGCAGGTCCTGTAGTCTAGGCACGTAGACATAAAGAAAATGGTAAAAATCAATGTTCTACCTGTTAATTTACTGTTTTCATGGTTTGCGCTCAAACCTGGCAACCAAGGTTTTAGATTGTACTACATTTTTTTCCTGCTGCTTAAAAGCATTGATACTCAAGCCTTTGATGTTTCTTTAACCGACAAAAGTTATCAATAGTCAGATACTTCTTCTTATTGGCACCTTATTTCTTTTGTAATTAATTTTTGGCATTTGCTTAGGTATCTCAATCTGATAAGGATTTCACTAGTTCTGAAAAAAGTCAAAAGGTCAATATAAGGGCAAATTCTGGAACGTGTAACGTGTGCTCTGCACCTTGCTCCTCCTGTTTGCATAATTATCAGGTCATGATGGGCACAAAGACCGATAAATTTTCTGGAGAAACCTGGACAGTAAATGCTGTGACTGACCAGGGCATCCGATTTGAAATCGGACAGAACAGTGAGAACAGCAATGTAGTAGGCATAAATTCAACTTCTGATTCTTTCTCTGAAAATATAGTAGGCAAATCGACCTTGAGGGCTTCTGATGCTTCAGAAGATACTGTGATGCTTTCGCACTGTGATGGAATGAAATTTCTAGAAGGGCATGATGATAATTTGTCATGTATAAATTCAGCTAATGAGTCAAAAGTAACAAATGGTGTTCGAAATGGAGATGGGACAAATCTACTCAGTTCATCCACTTGTAGTCCAGTTGAGAAATCTGGATATACAATTGGTTGTCAGACTTCATCTCAGCGTATGGATAAATGTGATATTGAAGATAGTATGATACAGACTAGTAGTCAGAGAAAGGTTTGTGGAGAATTCTCTGACAAGGTGCCCTCTAGTAGCTCACCAACTGGCCCATCTTCACAAAATTTAAGCTTGATGGAAATTCCCCTAAGAAGCACTTATGATTCTTCTGAGTTGGAGAAGGTAGAGAACACACTTTTACAAGCTTCCAATGGAAAACCTCTCTCTGATGATCCAAATCTGATGGACTTGGTAGAAAATTTGCGTTCTCTTCCTCAGGGGACACAGTTGGAGTTCTCACACGATCAATTGAATTCGATGTCATTGAAAGAGGTAGTATCTGATGTTATTAGTGATAACCCACCTGGTGGTACTCTAAATTCCATGAAGAAGAATGAAGACATGGTGGAAGCCCACACTTTAAATGTGAGCGAAGACTCTGATATGGAAGAACAGGATGTAAGTAAGAATTTTTCCTTGCTTCTTTTAAAGATTTATTCTCTTAGTTCGATTTTTTATTTTTTATCTAGTGAAATTGTTATGTAGGATGTGATTATGCTAACTTGTTTCTTGTCTTGGTTTCTCTTATGAATGGGAACTGCAGATTCTCATTCAATACACATACACTTAATAAACATAAATCATGTTTGATGACAGAGGTTCCTTTTAGCCAATCAAGAATGTAGCATCTTTTGTAACAACATTATTGATGTTCATTGAAGATTGTGATGATCCGATTTGTTGCTACGAGAATGATAGCAAGACTTGTGGATCCATTTATAGATAAAACTAGATTTACACAAGAACTTGATCGAATCACTTCATTGTTTAAATAGTCCTTTTGATTAAAGGCACTTACTTTGGCAGAAAGAACTAGTAGATTGGGCTTAACAGATTTGGAAAACTATTTTAATTGGGTTGCAGATCTCCCTTCCTCCGCCTCTACACCCCCCGGATCCCCAACCAAGATGGCTTTTTTTGCATTTGTTGTGGCCCTTTTATGTGGATTTTTTTTGTTGCTGTGTTTCTTTAGATTTACTTCATTTATAAATTCTTTCTGAATTTATCTCTGATCAAGTCTTCGGTTGGAAATAGGTCAAAGTTTGCGATATCTGTGGGGATGCAGGTCGAGAGGATTTGCTCGCTGTCTGTTCTCGGTGTAGTGATGGGGCAGAACATACGTAAGATTATATCTTTATTCTTATCTGTACAATATTATTCCGTTCCGTCTTTCTGCATTGTACATCAACATTAACCTGTTTATCTCGTCTCAGTTATTGCATGGAGGAAATGGTGACTAAAGTCCCAGAAGGTAACTGGCTCTGTGAAGAGTGCAAGGCCGAGGAGCAAATGAGTAATCAGAGGCAAGATAAGATTGGAAGGATAGATGGGAATGAGAAAAACAACTCCTGTGGTCAATCAAGTAGTGAAAATATAATTAGTTTTGATGTTGAGGGGAACAGAACAAAATGTTGTTCAAATATGAGAACTTGCGGCAAATGGCCTAGGGACGATAATGAAGTTTCTTCTATGGCAAAAAAGCCTGCCATCGAATCAATCACGGGGTCACCAAGAAACTCCAATTCTAGCAAAACAGCTGCTCTGTCACGCGAGAGTTCATTCAAGAACTTAGATAATGGGAGAATGCAGCCCATAAATCACTCTTCTTCTGCCACACTGCAAGTTAATGATACTCCAGAATCACCATGCATTGCTCCGGATCCACGAATACAGACATCTCGAGGTTACAATAACTGATATTTTTGTATTTTGTCACAGGCTTATAAATATACTTGACGATTTTTATTTTTTATTTTATTTTTCTCCAAGGCAATGAAAGCTGCTCCTATAATTTTAATTTTAATTTCCACGGTGCAATGCAGGTACGTTTTCGAAGTCTCATTCATTCAATTTTTTGAATTCAAAACCAAAGGTCAAGCTCGTAGATCAAGTTGCTCTTCAGAGGTCAGTAAGAGAACCTGCCTCTTTTCATCTGAAGGAGGGTGCAGTCAAATCTATTGGAAAATCTATGTCCTTTAAATCTACGAACTCAAGCCGTTCTGAATCAAAAGTGAAGATGATATCCCCTAGAGTAACTGATGTCCAGGATATGAAACAGAGAAAAGAAAGAAGCTCATTTGAAAGAAAGAGCTCTTTCAAATCAGAACGTCCATTGATTAGTTCAACAATGGCTAGGCCTACCATTTCTATGTCTAACAATGAAAAGAAACTGGGATCTCTGAGTGGATCTTCTTCTCTCGCGAAACGCCAAGAAACAAAGGCTGCACAACCCGACAATAAATCAAAGGGGTTATTGAAATCATCCAGTCTTGTAGCCCGAAGGAGTTCAGATTCACCTTTTTCTTCGGGTATAATTTGATTCATGTCCTGATTTGGCTCTTCATATCATTCTTTTGTCCTTTTATGTTGCTTCAAATGCTTTCATAATTTATGTAACCAGGTGAATTTAAGAAACCCTCGTCGTATGTGCATAGTACTACAGGAGTTTCATCTGCCAACATAGTTGGCAATTTTGAACAGAAACTTAACCAGATTGTCTCAGAGGAGGACTCCTCATTGTGTGCTGGTGTTGCCGAGAGACCGCCTTGTAACACTACTGAAGGCCTACATGGTGGGTTGCTTCAGTTGAGGGAAGAAACAGATTCTGGTGAGCGAATAAGGGAGCATTCTGGGAATCGCTTGTGGCAGGGTAATATTAATGGTGGAAGGGCTATTTTGTGTAAAAAATGTAAAGAATTTGGACATGTGGCACAATCTTGCGTGGCTGATGATCCTGGATTTTCTGCTGTTAGTCCAACTGTAAAATTTTCTGGGGGCGAAAATGATAGTCTAAAAGTGGCTATTGAGGCTGCTTTGCTTAGAAAGTCCGGAGTTCACCTTAAACATAGAGCTTGGGGCCAATCTGAAGACTCATCTGTTTCGAGCATGAAATCTGAAATAGATTGTCGAGATCAGTTATCAAGTTCAGGTGGCAAGAGAAATTTGTCCTCGGCTGCCGAGATTATTGAGAGGCACACAGTACGCAGCGGTTTGACTGACGACTCTGTTAAACAAGAAACTTGTGACACAGCAAAGCAGTCCACTTGGCTTCCTGTTGAGGTTCTGTCTTCCGGAGGAGGAGAGTCAGTGCCAATTGTTCCATTGGATGGGAAGTCTTCCTTACGAGGCACATCCACTTCCGCAGCAGTTCCCATTTACTTGAAATCTTTAACTATTCCCGAGCATGAGTACATATGGCAGTATGATATCTTACTTATCCACACCAATTCTATGTTTGAATAATATCTGCTTTGTGGTTTTTCTGGACTCACCTCCGGATGTTCTTTTGTCCTTGAACTAGTCTGTACTTACACGTGTTCCTTGAATGCAGAGGGAGTTTTGAGGTTTTTAGAAGTGGTAAGATCCTTGACTTACGGGAAGGAATCCAAGCCCATTTGTCGACGTGTGCATCACCTAAAGTTATTGAATCAGTAAACAAGTTTAACCACAAAATCATCCTAAATGAAGTGCCTCGTTTAAGCACATGGCCTGTACAGTTTCAGGAATTTGGTGTTAGAGAAGATAACATAGCACTCTTCTTTTTTGCCAGAGATTGTGAGAGGTATCAATTTAGCCTTCATGTTTTTTCCATCAATTTTTTCAAATTATTTTTCTGCATCATCATTATCATTTTTCTCCGATTTAGTTTCTCTATTTCCATTGCTACAGCTATGAGAAGAGCTACAAAATTTTGCTGGAGAGCATGATGAAGAATGACCTTGCTCTAAAGGCGAATCTTAATGGTGTAGAACTCTTGATATTTCCTTCTAACCAGCTTCCTGAGAATTCTCAGCGTAAGCAAGCAACATAAATATTTCTAGTACATAATTTCTTTGTCCAAGAATTCGTAAAATTTCTCTCATTTGATGCATATGGTGAAGGCATTTTGTGATGCCCAATAGAAGCTATTGCGTCTCATGCCCTTGAAAATTGACTGTGATGAGTTGCCTAGATGAAAACTTTCAATATGAAGTCAGATCAGAACGAATACGTTTATTTTTCAAATGATTCATATCGTCAAGTGTACCAATTCCAAATTTCAATTCAATCAAATGATCAGCGGCTGCCAATATGTCTCGTGGTAACAAAAATGTATTGTTTTGGGGTGTCTCGTGGTAACAAAAATGTATTGTTTTGGGGTATATAAAGGTTCAGTCTTCGGTTCATATTTCGTTGACCAATCCTTCCTACTTCACATATTTGTTAAGCTTCTTTTGTAATTCCTTACATAAGGATTCAGAAAATACTCCAAAATGTTGATAAAACTCCAAAATGGCATTTTCTTTTGATCCAATTTTCTCTCTCCTTATCATTCAGAAAAGACAAAAAAATTTCAGGATAACAAACATTGTCTAGAATTTCTCTTAGATTCGAACCCATAGCTGATGAAAGTTATTGCTGCCTGGTAAAATTGAGTGTCCATGCTGGTGGGACCACAGCCAACACGAACAGAATCTTTTTGGGCAGCTTGCCTACTGTGAAACTCCTTTATTATAATATCAAACGGAAGGTGACGCTGCTAGGTAAAATTGGGCATGACCGTGTAGGTCAGACCTTAACCAACACAAAGGTTGCTGCTCGAGGGCACTAAGTTAGACATTAATTTTGCTTCTCCTCCATTTTTATATTCTTTTTTTGCTTCAGAAGATCTTTGTTTATTTATTCTCTAGGCGGAGATGTGTTCCAGTATGATTAAACAAAGAATTCTCATCTTCAGGGATCTTTAGCTGGTTCTATTTTGTGCTCTAATTTATAAGCAAGATAATTAATAAAATCGCCATTCTTATTCTATTAAAGCTACTCCTTATTTGCAAGCAACCCTACAATTTTCTTGCCATAATTTACCTTCAGGTTGGAATATGCTATTCTTTTTATGGGGCGTGTTCAGAGGAAAGGAAGAGAATTGCTCACAACGTCTGCCTGAATCCTCAACGCAGTTTTGTACACCTCCAGATATTCCCCCAGCTACAATGTCCTTGCCTGAGAACATATGCTCGCTTGGGCCTGTAGCCAAGGTTTTGTCAGCATGTGATGATGTAGGCCCATCACCGGAGGTGTCTGCTTCTGGAAAATTATGGAGTTATTTGTCTTCTAAAGTAGTGAAGGGAGATTTTGGTACCAAAGTACTTTCTGCGGATCAGCTGGATGATAGACTAGATTCCATTTCCTTGTCTACCGAACGAAGTATGAGTGCAAAATTGTGCCACGAAATGAGTGGTACTTGCCTGGTATTGGCTATTCTTTTTGACATGTGCATAAATTTTATCAGCTTTTATCAAACACAAATTTCATCGACTTTTATAGTCTAATAATCTGATTTTAGCTACTACACTATATAGTGCTTTGCTATCTTTTAGTTTCTAGATGTATCTATACTATGGTGAGTTCAGGATTCTGATGATCATCAACAAGTTCCCCCCGTCCATATATCAAATTAGTTGGTTTCTTATTCATATTCTTTTAATTTTCACTTACCTTTCTTGGATTGCCTTTTCATTTTGGTGCAAGTTTACCGCCTTTTCAGTGAGATCCTGTAGTTTTAGCATGTTGTATTGTGATTTCACAGGCATGCAATTCGGTGTCTTATCTCTTTATGAACCAGAGTTCCTAGTAGAACTTCCAAGACATTTGAATTAAGTGTAGTTCTGAGCTTGGTACTTATGTTAAGACGGAGAGGGACTTCCGTTTTTTATATAAAACGTGTTTAATCTGTACTTCTGAACATCTTTATCAGCATCTTGATCAGATGAGTCTGAGGTCTAGACTAATTTGTGTAGCCATTTGCCATTACACTAGTTGCATTATTAGTTCAATGATGATGGGTTTTGATCTTCTCCTATGCCTCCTTTCTGATGTGCTTTTCGTACTGACATTCCATCGTGTAAAATTCAACATGTAACAATAGAATACACACTTTGAGAGCGTATGCTGTCCTGAATAGATGTTGCCTTATTTATTCTTCTGTGACCAAGGCTTGGACTTCATGTCATATTCTCATTTAATTTTTTTGTCGCATAATTTTGAAATGATATTTGCTAATCAATGCTTTCTGTGTCTTTGCACCTTTTCCGTCTTATTTCTTCTTCTGTGACCAAGGCTTGCATGTTTATGAGAACTATTACATTCTCTGCTTTCGAATTTTCTGGCTGTCTTTGGTAATTTCTTGTTATATTGATGTCCTGATCTTTTTGTGGCTTGATTTCCCTGAAGATGTTATTCTGCTGAAATCATTGTAGCATTTGATATCCACCTACATATTTTTGGCCTGTAGGAAGGAGATACTGGTTCTATCTTCACACCTGAGGCGGAATCCCAGGCGTTTCTTCAGACGACGGGAAGTGCTAATGGTTCTACGAGGGAACAAATACTAATGCAGTTAGATGCTGCATCTGATAGACGACAGCCATCACACTATTTCGATAAATCTCCTGCTGGCACCAATTTTATGGCTCCTGGTGATAGCACGGGTGAGGGGATTATATTGGATAAGATGAATAGCACTAAAGATCAAGTGGAATTCAGTATGAATTCAGATAAAGAAGCTTATTTGGAGGAAAATCTGGGCAACAGAGACCTAGACATGAAGGAGAGCAACGGATGGCTTTTGAAACACACTGAACATCTGCCTGACGATTCTAAAGATGTGGTGCCGAGAACAATTTATAATGGCACCAGTCGAGCAGTGCTCAGGAACAATAGTGCTGATGTAGTGCTTGCAAAGGTAAGTACAGGCAGACAAAAGAATACTGATTTGGATAGCTTGGATACATGTGATGATCGAACTAATTCTTGTATTGATGGTTTTGCTGTACAGGAGAATGGATATGGTGAAGGTTCAAATGAGAGTGTCATTCCTGAAAGGTACTTCTTCCCTGTTTATCCACATAGTGTGAATGGCTTGGGTTTCGTTAATAAATCCTTGCAGTGGAAAATTCATCCGGAAGTAGAGGACGGGCTTCATGATAAAGTGCCAGACCTTGAGCTTGCACTGGGAGCGGAAAGAAAACCATTGCCTCAGGGCATACCACCCTTTTTGGTTGGGAAAGTAGAGAAGAAGATAACGGAGGCTGCAAGCAAGGCAGATGATGATGCGTCAGCATCTCTCTCCCTCTCTCTTTCTTTCCCGTCATGATATTATAGCCCCCGAGGTGTAAACTAGGATCTTCTCTCCAAGGGTCTACTATCCCATATGATAATAAGCACAAAGGATAAATATGTAATTTTGTTAGGTCCTAGCCCTTCTCATTAATGCTTAATGGCTGCTTGTATATATAACAGCCGGAACAGCTCTGTTGCTGTGAAAAACTTTGATATACACATTTGTCTTTGGCCTTGATATTTGTTCTTACTTTTAATCTAGGGATGATGTTTGAATAATTTGCATCCATTTCTGAAGGAGTGCAAGAATAGTTTATTGCTAGCCCGAATATAAAATACTTTTGTTTTGTTTGTAAAATAAACTATATCGAGGTCAATTCTATTCTATTCTTCGCTGAAACTTTCACTTTCTTATCTCATTAATCACTATGCTCAACTGAAGGAGAATTTTACGTGAATAATAATTTCAGACAACTTGGACACGAATTTTAGGTTTTTAATTGCCAAAATTGTGAAATAGGCGACAATAGCTATTTATCCCATTTATTTGTCACGTGCAAGTTCTATTATAATTTTCAAAAATACGAGTATAGTACGAAGCTTATTTTTATCGAGGAGATACAAGAATGGACTAAAATTGTTCAGTCGCAAGAATACTTGAACTAACTTAAGCCGAATACAGCTCGACACAATTCTATAACATCGTGTTAAACTTCAAATTTATGATTTTACACTAGGCTATAAACAAATTTCAATATTTCTACTTTTTTTGTGGGTAAAAAGAACAAATATCAATCAAGATTTTAATTTAAATCAAAGTCAACAATTAATGTCAATCACATTGTTCACGATTTCATCAACTTTTATGATTTTAATCCATCAAACAAACAAGGGCTATGTTTCGTTTCTACCTAGAAATCCAAGTCCAATAGAATAACATGGTGTTTGGTGGGGATTAAAATTCGATTTTTAGTAGATTGCGATAGAAGTTTTTGAAATGTGTGGTTGAAAAACTGTGGAACACATGAAAGATATGGTTAATATTAATTGTTTGACTTTAATTTAGATTAAAATCTAATTTTAATATGTACCAAACATGACCTAAATTTAAAATCCCTCCCTCCCTCTCTCGGTTTGGTTTTATCGCTTCCTGCTTCACAATCTCTCTCTTCCCCTCCCATTCCAATGGCTGCCGGCATACCTACTTTTTCCCTCTCCGGTAATTAATTACTAATCACTATACTGTTATTAGGTAGCGTTTTCATTCTTGCATGTAATTAATTACTCCTGAATTTACTCCAATTTCTGTTTCAACTTTTAGGCTCTGATTGTTGGATGTGAGATTCGAGTAATGCCACAGTGGTTTATTTTGTGTTATTTCGATTGAGCTTCTGATTTCTTATCTAAAGTGTTCTCTAAATTGTGTCTGTTTCCATGCAGGTGGAAATGCTCTCAAGTCTAGGGATATGTTGTTTGTAAAGTCAGGCACTTTTGTCAACGCACCACCAGTGATGATTCAAGCCAAGAAGAGTCGTTCTGGAACCAGGCGCAACTTGTCTGTTCGCGCTGAGTCTGGGTATATAGTTGTCATTTAAGTCTAATGTTTGTTTGAGTTCATCACAGAACATATTATGATCCATGTGTAGGTTCTCAATATGCAAGTAGAGAGAATAAATTTGTATATGATTCTGCTGCACTAAATTATGAAAAAAATAAAATGAATGCGTATTTTATTCACTTCTAAATTACTAAAAATGTTGTTATTTTAGATGATGTCTCTGTATTTAGCATATAATTTGTTATGGTAATCGGCTTTGACCAAATTATCAGAATCAGCAAACCAAAATAATGGATGATGCATCTGAGTGTAGTGTGAATTTCCTACTGTTACATCCAATTAAGGTGTTATGTAAATTGTTGGCATTGAGACTGTATGGACTTCTCCTCTCTCCTTCAGGACTTGATGTTCTCCTCCAAAGTCACCACCTTCCTATCACATCTAAGGAGACAAACATTATTATTGCAAGCCTCAAATATGCGATTTGATATCTTTCCGCTTCATAAAGAAATGACTAAAATAGGTGTCTTAATCTTATCATGTTCTATTGCTGTAGACGGAAGCTTGTATAGTTGATTGGTGTAATGATAAAGTTTTTTACCCAAGATTTATCGGCTTCATGGACAACATTTCTTGTGACACTACATTCTGGCAAAACTTGAAAAATGGTTATAAAATGAATAACATGATATGAGCTTCTCATTCTTTGTCATCATCCCCCACTTGCAATCGTGCCTTCCCCTTCCCCTTCGGTGCAAATGCAGAAAAAAAAAAAAACTTTAAAAGTTTCTGAGGTATAAAACACAGTAGAAAAATCTGAAGTCAGTAATTGAAAGCCTAGAAAAGGTAAGACAGACAAATGAGCGCACACTTTGACCGTCTTTAGCTTAGCCTTGACAAATAGCTCTCAAGGCATAAGCTGCAGTCAACTTTTTTAAAAATCTAAAGCAATTCACACCTCTTTCATCCTTCCATGTCCTTTCTTTGTTCAAAATTCAAAATCATGTTTACTGGAGGCCTCAAGCATAATATGGTTTCATATGCTAACTGAGTTTGGTACTGGATAAGATCTACAATATCAATTCATTCGAACATAATGGTCCAAATATCAGGTATATAATTTCTCTTTACGGACACTAGTCATTCAGTTGACTAGTTAAATTAGCAATACGCCGGATCAGTAGGAACTGGTTGGTTTCTGATGCGTTTCTTAACCTGTAGTAGGGGTTTAGTATAGGCATCAATTGGAATCTGGGTTTACTCATTATTATTTTTGGCCAAAGGGGAAAGATTAGCAATTTGTCAAATTTCTGCCATCTGGTTGCCATATCGACTACTGTAAGCATCGGGCCAGAATTACTTGTGATAGATTCTTTATGATAGATACATTTTTACCAGCAATGTCCGTGGAACCATTGTAATTTATGTGGAGGCCGTATGTCCTAAGAAATTTCTGGAGAATCGAATCTTGCTTTTTTTTGCTTAAACCCCATGCTTATGCTTGTGCTGACTGCATTCTGCTTTTGAAGATGAGATCACTCCCTGATCTTCATTCTCTTTTTTTAGTATTCAGTTGCCTATTAGCATTATTAATTAAGATCAAAAACAAGTTTTTAGAGAAAAAGCTGTTTGTTGTGAAAATTCTAATCACATTCTTTACAGATATTTTATTTGGGTGAACATGTGTTCAAAGTCAATTTTGCCTAGAGTAATGTAGTTGGTTTTGGCTTTGTTTAGTGGCAGACACGATTTTTGGTGTGCAGTGTTGTGGCCAGTTGCTTGTCCTTGGCGATGTGATATCTGCCATAACATTTTTTCCTTTTACGCAGTGATCATAGAGGTGGAAGTGGTGATTTTGTAACTGGATTTCTTATAGGAGGTGCAATCTTTGGAACAGTTGCATATGTTTTTGCTCCTCAGGTGAGCATAAATATCACTTAATTGTCGATCTCAATGTCTCCATATTTACTTTTCTAGCTCCTCTAGGAATGGTTCGTGATTGATCTAGTTGGCTTGTGGAAAATACGGTAGCCTAAGTATGTTAATAAGCATGAAATAAAGTTATTCCTAGCTTCTAAAATTGGCTAATTGGATAGAATGAGCGAAGCCTGATTCAGTATGCCAATAAGCATTAAATGAAGTTTCTACTAGTTTTCAGATTGGCAGATTGGATAAAATGAGTGAAGCATGATCTTCAGTGAGTGATGCAGCATGGAAAGTTAAACACCACATACCATGAAACTGCCACTCATATCTGCGGAACAAAAAATTACAAATCAGAAAGAAAAAAAATGTTAACCTGGGATGTTTGGTCATGTTTTTCACTAATATTAACTATATGTACTGTATCTAATCTGAGTTCATGAAAGGTAACTCCTGAAATGCCCAACACAATCTGCCTGTCCATCTTGGTATTGCTCCCGCATTGATATGGCTCATTTATTCAAATTAAGTTTTGAGCTTTGTAAAGTAGTAGCACTTAGCTCGCACTGTATTGTACATTGACTTTGGAATGTTCCTTGAACTGGTTGAACTTGGTTCTAAATCTGTTTAAATATTTAAAAGTAAGCTAGTTAGAATCTTTACTTGAAATCGTATTAAAAAATTATATGGACTGCAATACGCTTGCATGTATAAATTTGTATTGCGGGGAAAAAGATAAAAAAATACCACATAGGCATTGCAAAATCATTTTACCACATGCATTTAGTTTTCTATGATTTGATTTTAATCTTTCTTTTTTTGAAAAAAAAAATTATTTAGATAAGAAGATCACTGCTAAACGAATATGGCTTTCCGAGGGCCAAGCAACCAATTTACTACGACGAAGGCTTGGAGGTGATAATGATGACTTTAGCTTTTGTACTTGTCTTTTACCATTGTAACAAGTTGAGTTAACTAGTTCTTTTATCGTTACCCTTTCTTAATCCTCTCTATTTTGTGAAATTCAGAAAACCAGGCAGACCTTGAATGAAAAAATAGGTCAACTAAATACTGCCATTGACAATGCATCATCCCAGTTGAGAGGTGGCAATAATATACCTGAGGAGCCAGTTGAGACCGATGTAGAAGAAGCTGCCGCATAATACTTTTGTGTTTCTTTCTCAATGGTAGTAAAGGCTTCGTTTTCCAGTTGTCTCGGTAATATTATGCTATACATGTAAACGGAATGCTTGAAACATGTAGCCTATCCAGTTCTTGTCGAACTGTTTGGAACATTTAAATGATCAGTAAAGTGTTAAATAAATTTGGCAGAGTTTCCTTGAAGAAGTTTGGATGGAACCCAACTCGAATATACGTCTTGAATGGCATCAGTTGACTATCTGTATCACAAACTTTGGTGCCTTGGATACTTTTGCATGTTCTTGTAAATTTTTATTATGGTACCTACCTACCTACCTCTTTCGTTAACAACCACGAAAAGGATGGTGGAAAAGTGGAAGAACTGATATTACAATAATAATATTTCAATGACTAGAGTCTAGATATGTATGAGTCGAGATATGTTACCCTATTAAATTATTTTTGACATGTTTAGCTCTTATTGCAAAATGAGAAGATATTATTTTGAATGTTGTGTTAAAAATGACGTTGACTCGAAAACGATAGCATTGTTCTTAAAGAAGAAGTATCAACAAAATATTTGGTTTTAAAACAGTTGAGCCCTTTTGAGAAAATCCCTTGAAAAATCCCAAACCCAATTGTGGAGAATATAGCTCCAGTACATTCCCCCACGTTCTTCTGTGAAAAAATATCATCACTCCCTTGATTTCTATTACGCAGATTCCCCAAAAACATTTTACGATTTCTCTATTAATTCATTACTCCCATGTAATTTTTTTTCTGCACATCAAATGAATATTTCTTTGAATTGCATAATCCTCAGTTTATGGAAGGCGAAGATAAAAGTACCCATAAGGTGCTGCCGCTGATCCCCGCTTCTCTTTCGCGTTTGAACCCCCCACCCCACAATATTTTCAATATTCTGAGATTAGGTGGTTTTTTTTTTTTTTTTGTGTGTGTAAAGAATCTCTTGGTATAATACTTTTTTCCTCCTAATTTTCTTTGTATGACCGAAGATGAATTTTTGTGAACTATATGGAATTGATTTGCTAGGGTTTTCGTTTGAACAGACTTGTTGCCTTTCGAATTCCGGGGACGGGAAAATTGCAGTTTGAATATTTTACTTTATTGCAATGTTTATCTGTTAAATTGTTCTTTGAGTTGTGTTGTTCATCCTTTGTCCCACTATATAAAGACTTGAGTTGTAATTACCATTTTGACGCTAGTAGGAAAAAAGTTTACATCTTTTGGATCTAGGAAGAGCTAAATAGTAGTACAAAACAGGCTCGCAAATTTGAATGGCAGGGTTCTAAACTATGGTTATCTAGAGGAGCGTTGGGATGTGGGGGTTGGAGGGGGTGTTCAACTGTGATATATTATATGTTGAAGGAAGCATGATGATTTTTTCATTTCCTTTTATGAATGATATGGGGAAAAAATCTTCTGCATAAGAGCACGTGTGTCTATTCTCTAGCACGGTTTTATTCAGTAATTGCAATTTCTCTTTGCAACTTGTAAATATCTAGTTTTTGATTCTGTTAGACTTGCAAAAGCAAAATATTAGTGGTTCTACTGTCTAAAAAGGATTTATGGTGTTTTTATTTCTACATGACCATAGAAATAACGTCACTGGGCTTTTATGCACAAGTATTTATTAAAAGCTCAGGAAGCCATGCTCATCTAAATCATACTTCCAGTTCCAGAGACAAAATGTACATTACCCTGTGCCTCTAATGTTATAAATCACCTTTAATAATTATTTTGTATCAATTGATTGCCTATTGAAAAATTAGAGACTTTGATTTAGTGATAGTTATGAAGTTGTATCATGATATTCAGCATATAAATATTGGTTTTTACAGTCTTCTTTCTCTTCTGTTTCTTTACTGTAAGTCCTATTAGTAGCCTGAATAAATGTGGATCCGCCACTGTATTTATTCAATTGTCTTTTTTTAACTTTACAATTGCTAACCAGAAACCATTTTCTTTATTAAGGATCATTACAAGGTTTTAGAAATTGATTACGATGCAACTGATGAGAAGATTCGATTGAATTACAGGAAGCTTGCACTGGTTAGTAATATATATTTTCTAAAGCAGCTTTTCTATGGCTTTTTGAATCGATACTTTGATACACCACCCCACCCTTGGACAGGGACCAATTACGGATGTGGGTATTTACATTATTTATATTCTGCCTGCGTGCAGAAGTGGCATCCTGACAAACACGGGGGTGATACTGCTGTTACTGCAAAATTTCAAGAGATTAACGAAGCTTACAAAGGTGATTGTACAAGTCATCCCCTATGTCTCTGCAATGTGATTCTCGTCTATGAACACATTTTGGCAAGTTTCTGTGTAGTGCTTGTGCTTGTGTGATGTGGAATTTGATTTCCTGTCTTTGTTTTTTTGGCTAAACACTTGTTATGACACACTATCATGAGTCAGTTTATTGACTATGGCATTTTATGTTGCATATGAATTTGGTTTCGATGTAATTTATATATATATATATATATAATATATATTGTTTCTTGGAATTATGTTAAATAAATCACTATGCGTGCATGACAAACTCAAACTAGAAACAGAGCCTAACATTTTTGGAACATGTACATCTGCTATCGTCATCTAAAACTACTTTTGTCTTTCCTTTTTGAAATAATAAAATAAAAAAGGAAAATGCAAGTAAGAAGGATTTCCATATTCTTTTACCTTTAAGATGGGAACTGACTTTTAAGTTCTATTAAGTCTGCATTGAGTTTTCAGTTTGTGTAGATAAGTGTAACAAAATCCTAGTACTCAGGTGTCAGAATTTCTTTTCATTTTTGGATGCAAAATCAAGGCATCTGAAATGCCAGTGCTAGCAGAGATTAAAAGATACTCTTTTGTGGGCATTAGCATCAGAAGTGTTCAATACTTATAACTCTGAGGTCTCCATTGTTTAGAATATGCAGTATTAACTTTTCTTCCACATGACTGTTACAGTATTAAGTGATCCAGACAAAAGACTGGACTATGATTTGAATGGAAACTATGAGATTGACAAGTATACTTTGCGGGTAAGGATTTTTTCGTAATGTCATATTTCAGCTGTTTTTCATGCATCTTTAGCAATTGCTTAATGATAATTTGAATTGTCCTTTGCCAATACAGGAATATTTATCGAGATTTAAGGGGATGATACTTACCTGTAATGGGCTTGGTATTAGTCACACTTCAATTTGGTAAGTCAGTTACCTAAAGCAAGAATGGTTTGGTTATACAAATTTAACGTTGTACTCCTTTGTATAATTGTATTTTATCATTTTTTGCAATATCCTAAGGCTTTTATTGGATATTTCTTCACATCAAAGATATCTGCATTTTGTTACTATAAAAGCAAGTGATTCTTAATGGCAACAAGAAGCAGCAGGTATAAGCCTTATTTGAGTTATTTCCAAGAAAGGCAACTGATTCTGAACAAGAGAGGAATGCCAACTCTTGTTTATGAATTTGTTTGTTGAGGGATTCTTTTCCCAATATTTTGGGTCTTATCATATTTATCTGGCCACAAGAAACTTGAAGGCTAGAAGTCAGGAAAAAAGAAAAAGAAATTGACACACACAAGCAAACATTCTATGATTTGGGTGTCTAGACATGATAGAGCATTGGATAACGCTTGTGGTGTGCTACTCATTTTTACAAGAAATGCGCATTAAGTAGGAGCTGCAAGGAGTGCTAGTCTCCCGGAGGAATCTGTAGGATCTGCATGCCTCGAGAGTCAAGAGTATGAATTCATGGAATTTAGATAATAATGTAATAATAAGTACACCAACACTGAATTAATTATTTTTCTTTATTGTAAAAGATTCCGTTGTGCAATTCTAAAACACTGCAACAATACACCAGTCTTCAACTCTATTTATATTAGAATCAATTTTTCATTTGAACCTATCTTGATTCTTGCCGATAACATTGATGTTATCCTTTCCTTTTCTCTGGTAAAGTGAAATTTATTTAGTCTATATTTATTTCCCCATAATTCAGGTGAAATAATGTATTGCCTACACTCAACCTAAAAAGAAAAAAGTAATAAATTTTCTGCCTATAGTCATTGTCCGACTTCATTTGTCATGCTACCCTGATTTTACCATCTTTTAAAGTTAATTAGCTGTTCAGCTTAGTTTTTGCATGAAGATACATTGTTCTTTTATTTACAGTCTTAATGATGTTGCTGTTTATATAGCATGCAGCAGAATATTTTGGACTTAGGGAGCATTGTTTGAAATTTAAGTGAAATTAGAATATACTGTACAGCAATGTAATGACTTTTGCTTTCCATTTCATAGTTGCTTATAATTGCCTTTACTCATGCAGGTCACAGCCGCTGATGGAACACAATAAGTTTAAAGAAAAACGTGGCTCAGAATGATGTCATTTTATTTGTTGACCGTTAACTTTCTTGGATATATGTATAATCTCTTATCATTTTGTTATACGCATAAATATTACACTAGACTTGATGAAAAATCTCCGTGCATAGCATATTGTTCTTGTACTAATATGCTATGATCTGATGTATATTCTAATTGATGACTAAATACTTGTTAGTGCCCTTACGCTGGTTTTCCATATTGTTGGTCACTATTTTATTTCAGTTATAAAAATTTGCAATTAATTCACATTGGGTACATACTAATTTATAGGCCATAAGTTTCAGTCATTCTCAGAAGTTACTCAGTGTAGAAGGCATTATGTGCTTTATGGATAAATGGTCATTTTACTTTGCAGAAAACATATCTAATCAATTTATTGAAGTGCTGCATAGCATATACATTACTGCCTTTTGGAGTCCTTGAGTCATCGTCGTCAGAAACTTGTACATGCTTCGACCAAGTGACTCGCTATAACAATTTTTCTCTGCTATCTGCAAATCCACTTGCCACTAAGCGTCTTTTGCCATTTTGAGAGCTCTCTATCAACTCCCAAATATTGGCATCTTCAATAGTTGCAATCTTATCGTCCATAGCCTTGCATAACTTCATTTCTTTGTTGGCATCTTGAAATGCTTATTGTAAGGTCAGAGTTTAGTGTAGATACAGCACGGGCTTGTTGAGTTGGGTGGTCAATTGCTTATAAAAAATCTTAATCTTTTAATCATGTAGGTCTGCAGTCATAAGATGTTCGTCATTCACTTCAATTTTTGTTGGTCTTCTGAGGAATTCTTAAAACAGTTTTTAAGTATTTTCCAGGAACTCTATTTGCCAACTGTTTCTTGTTCTCTACAAATTGTTATTTTCTCCATTCATCCTCGTTTGAAATTATTTTGGATTTTGTTGTCCATTCCCTTTATTTATCGCCCCTACATTGCCCTTTGTTCGTGACAATTTTTTTGTAATAAAGAATTATTTCCTAAAAAAAAAAGAACCGAATTTAGCATGAGGTAGACTTTGTTCATCCCATGTAGAATGGGAATTTGTTAATCGTCGAAAGAGGAATACTTAATCATCTCCTTCGTTCTCATATGTATATAGCGGTTTGG
Source organism: Fraxinus excelsior (assembly GCA_019097785.1). Classification (NCBI taxonomy): domain Eukaryota; kingdom Viridiplantae; phylum Streptophyta; class Magnoliopsida; order Lamiales; family Oleaceae; genus Fraxinus; species Fraxinus excelsior. The sequence goes on along the minus strand of CM032640.1, from coordinate 231,434 downwards.
AATATATTGTACTATTTTGTTGGGTGTTTTTTTTTTTTTTTTTTTAATTTGAATATTCATAACATCTCTTAATACCTTGAATTTTTCTATTTTTGGGATTGAGCGTGTTCTACTTTCAACAATACACAATAAATCAGTCAATTTACATTAAAGGAAAAGAAAAAAACACCAAAATTCTGCAGTCCAAAGGGTTGAAATGTAATGGTTGACCGTGTGTATGTGTGGAGAAGAAGGCTGCCCAAATTCATTTAGAAGAAGAAAAAGTCAAACAAAAAATAAAGTCAATAATATTAGAAGAGAGAAGAAAAGAAAATAATCCATGAATATTCTTCCATTCAAACAAGAGAAATATTATTCAACCGTCTCAATACCCGGCATTAGAGCATTAAATACTCAAGCAAATAGAGTTCGATCCGTATAAAACTAACGAGCAGTTGAATTTCAATATAAGTTTCAAATGAGTCACCATCTTATAGGACAATTATGAATAAAATAACTTAAATGCGAAAATAATAATTATTTTATAAAAAAGATTGAAAGACCAAGACTCAATATCTTATCTCCATACAACACATAGTGAATTAAGTAATAACAAAAAATAATTGTGAATTTCAATTTAAGTTTCAAATGAATAAAATGACTTAAATGCGAAAATAATAATTATTTTATAAGAAAGATTGAAAGATCAAGACTCAGCATCTTATCTCTATACAACACAGAGTGAATTAAGCAACAAAAAAAATAAAAATTGTATACTCATTTTCCGTGTGGCGTTTTGAGAGAGAGAGAGAGAGAGAGAGAGAGAGATCGATCAACCTTTTAAATATAGTGATGTTTTTGGAATTAATTATATGTAAATAATTAGTTTTGAGTAACCAAAATACTTGGATGGAAAGGCTCTCTTACAAGATTTTGTAACCGCCCATTATTTTTTGAATGTGAAATTGGATAAATACATTTTGAGTTGAGTAGTTCTGACCTCAAATTGACAATATAATGTTTCAAACTGATCTAAAAAAGGGTCACATATATTTTCAGTTGTCGAGTAATTGTGATACATAATTTTTCGAAGGTGATCTTAATTGTGAGCTTCAATTCCTTGTATATTGCCTTTGATTATCTACTTTCAATGCAGGGTTTTTTATGTACATTTGAGTTGTCGTCCAAAATGTCACATATTCGAAGCAATCACCGCGTCACTCTTGATGATTGCATTGTGTCCTCTTTGGTACAAATTAAAAATACCCTTTAAAGGATGGGATGATTGATTCAATATTGATGATCGACTTATAAGACTCAATATCATCAAAAGTATAAGAGGAATTAAAGGAGAGAATAAATAAATTATAAAGACCAAATCATCACCTCAAGACTGAAAATAATGGAATGCATATGGTTTGCTTCACCTGTGAAATAATTTTCACTATTTAATTCAATTTTTGTCACTATCATTAATTAATTATAATATTGAAATAAAGAGAAAAAAAATAAAATGAAATACGGATCTCATTTGGCTTTGGGTTTGGTTCGGCTCCCTGGACTTTGTTTTTGTATTATAAGTCCACACCCCACTCCTACCCTACCCTACCCTACTTATACCAACTAAACTCTCTTCTCCTCTATTTGTTTCTACCTTTCATCTCTATTACTAAACAAACAGAAGATTTCATGGTCAGTTGTTCTATACATATTTCATGTTCATATTAAGTTTTCTTTATCATACGAATATTCTTTGATTTGGTGATTGAATTAGGGAGGTGGTGACGAAGAAAACGAGAGCAAGTGGCCGCTGTGGCTCCGCCCTCTTCTGCAAACAACCTTCTTTAATCAATGCAAACTTCATGCCAGTGCCCACAAGAGTGAATGCAATATGTATTGCTTGGACTGCATCAATGGATCTCTTTGTTCCCTTTGCCTCTATTTGCACAAGGACCATCGAGTCATCCAGGTTCCTGAGCTTAAATTTTTAGATGAAATGATTAACACGAGTACTGAATTTGGATTTTCATTGTTTAGGATTCTCGGGAATTGACTTATTGGTTTCAATTTGAACAGATAAGGAGATCATCCTACCATGATGTAATAAGGGTGTCTGAAATTCACAAGTATATGAACATAACCGGAGTACAAACTTATGTCATAAACAGTGCCAAAATCGTGTTCTTGAATGAACGGCCACAGCCTAGGCCTGGTAAAGCTGTCATCAATACCTGTCAAGTCTGTCACCGAACCCTTCTCGATTCCTTCGAATACTGCTCCCTTGCCTGCAAGGTATCTATTCTCACATTTTACTGCATAGTATGTAAATTTCTTAGATATAATTTGTCATCTTTATGTCAATTTTTATTATAAAAACAAGAAGAGAACCAAAGGCAGGCAGGCATTTGTTCTTATCGAAAAAGCAAGAAAATTGGAATCTGATTCATTTTCCTTGTATGTGTTAATCAATGAAAATGATAGTTTGGGATTCTTATCCTACTATATAGTGACTGAATAGGTTGGTAAAATTGAATGGTTCAGATTGTTGGGACATCCAAGAATTTCGAAAACGAGAAAATACACACCGAGGTGGAGGAAGAATCCACGATTGGTAGGAACAAAACGAAGAGCTTTAGGCCATCAACACCTCCAAATTACACAAATGCAAAAAGGAGAAAGGGGATTCCTCACAGAGCTCCCACTGGTGCCTATATTATAAAATACTAAGTGAATACAATATCTGTTCCAGCGTACTGGGAGCTTTGTTGATAGAAGCCGGAGTCAAAAACTCACCCTAAGACTACATATAGACATCATCCATCTGTATAAATATCATCATCTACATCCAGAAACCAGTTTGATTCAAGTGAAGTTGGGTTATAATAGTAGATTTTCTAGTATAACATACAGTCATGGAATTGGAAGATGAATAATGAATAAATGTGTAGTGTACCCAGAAATCATTGACATGTAAAAATAAAGAAAGAAAAGTATAAACATAAAGGAGGCTCTAAATTGTGAATATAATTTATGTTTGCTTTGTAATAGGCAGAATTAAATTGAAGTCCAAGTTATGTTGAGTTATGTATAATGGTTATTTTTATGAGTTAAATTCTTAGTAATAATAATGAAAATAAATACGATGAGAAATGAGAATGATTTTCATCCAACAAAACTTTGGTAAAAAATCTATAACATACACACGTGTTTCTGCTAAATATTTGCTTAACAAACATAAATAAGTTTGGATATTCCAATTTTCGAACAATTGAGTAAATAATGGATAGACATACATATGAAGAGCGAGTGAAGATAGAAATGGAAATAAAGAGACCACAATTCAATATTTTATTTTTTGCTTTTTACTGGTAATTAAATAGTTATAAAATGACCCATTAATCAAGTGTGTACCCAAATTCCATTTATTTACAGAGATATAATGTGTCCAGCAAATTCTTATTACCACAAGCAAACTTGATGCACATGGAAAATAAAGTGTAGTTTAACCAATAATAAGTTAAAAGATTTCAAATATGGAAAAGTGGGATTCCTGTTATCACTTGAGTTAGATATATGTCATCCCCATTTTCATAATTTCCCTCACTTTTATCACTTCACAGCCTCTACCAATCAAACTTTTTCCACACCCCCACTGTAAAATAATGAATCATACTATTTGTCACACACATATATACACTGATACTACTTCATTGATGGCTGTCTCTGTTAGGCGGCCCACACACCACCAAAATCGAAGTTGGTTATTTTGCATTATGTGGATATTTATCAAAAAAGTACAATCAGAACTCAACTCATTTATTTGGAGTAACTTTTTCTATTCTTGATAATACATACAATACATAATTCAATGCTCTGGACACAATTTTGTTTGTCATACATTATGGACCAGTCATTACCTCACCAGTCTAACATTCACGGCAGGGGCGTTTACATGACAATTGTCCAAATGGTTAGTACTACTAACCATAAAACTTGTATCTTCTGATGTGTATTTGGTCCACTGCTTACCGATAAGCACAAAATTACTCATGATTCAGTAAACATACAAGATGACTAATTAAATGGCAATGAACATTTGAAGGGGCAAAAACACACTTGCAATATTCGATGCCCCAATTTCCAAACATCAGTCGTAATGTTTTTATTTTCAACTCTACAGCTCCTTCAATCATAATCCCACAATTCGGCAGTTCACCAAATTCGAGCTTTTTATTTTTATTTTTTATATTACATTAATAATTTATGAAGTTCGTTGAGCAATTTGATTCTGATAGTCCGTAAGAGCAGCAAGTCTCATATAAAACCTGCATCAACCCAATATTCTCAACAGTAAACATTGTATTGTATGCCCATTTAATAAATCCACCTGTTATATTATTGACCTTTGATTTCGCCAAACCAAGCTCAGATTAAACCACCAATGACACCACAAAGAATAACCCAAACTCCAAAACCGAACCACCACCCAAACTATCGATTGCTCTACCTTGAATCAGCCCACAAAGAGCTCGGTGTGAAGAGTATGGTAGCCTCAAGAGATAGCCACAAAGGCTAGAGAAGAAGGCAAGCACAAAGCAAGACCAAGAAGCACAAAGCAATCTCTTCTCTCTCAATTTCTCACACGGTTCCAAGTTTGTCACACTTAGGGCAAGACAAAAAATAACGACCTCCTTATATAACCAAATAAGTGGTCTTCTAGGTCAAGCATAAGTGGCCCAATAAGTACCAATAAATGGGCCTCCAACCAACAAAGCCGTCCAAGGTGTTTGGGCTGGACCATGAGCAACTCTAATTAATTAGGTTACTTCCAATGGCCCACTTATGGTGTCGGTGTGGTTCGTTCAATGTGGTGTCAATATTTCATTTCAATCATCGGCTGAGGCCTATGAAATCTAATCCAACTAGAAAATCGGTTTAACATCATCGCTCGGATTTATTGGGTATCAAAAAACCCAACAAATCTCCACCTTGATCCCAATAAATCTGCAAGCAACCAAAACACACAGTTTATATTTGCACAACCAAGGTAACCAATAAAATTGGCATCACAGACCTTACCTCGTGTCTCCACCTGAAACACATATCATACCTGTTCCATATACTCACCAGGGCTAAGGTCAAGAACACCCAAGTAGAAACAGATAAGCACCGCAATCAATCAAGAGCAAATAAAACATGCGACGGAGATATCATATAGGATAACACAGAGATCTTATCACACACGTTCACACAGAACAATAGATTAACAAGTTAATCAACTACCAACACATATGCAACAAATGCATAAATGACCTCACAAAGATCTCACCACACTTATCCTATCCCATTCCGTGTTGCTCACTCACCTTGAGAACGCATATCTCACCTCATCGTCCACCATGCTCACTAGACTAATCATTCAAACAAATATGTCTAACGGTAAGTCTCTATAGATCCTAAGCTCTCGGGATAATCCTCTATCAACATATCACTTCTCTAACTTACGTGGATAATGGATCTCAACCTAACAGAAGTGATAGAAGTGCCTCACTTGCACTCCACCTGATCAGGGTCTCTCCACAGATAAAAGATTCCAACATTTGATCACCTCTCCACCGTGATCCAAATGTCACACTCCACATCCCATGGTACAACCAATGTACCCCTAGGCATCTATACTCCATCTTACCATAAGACACACAACACACTGCAAATGCATCACAAAAAACCCACAATTCATGCAAACAATTACACACAGTAATAAGATCACTTAAAACATGCCAATGCACATATCAAACAATTTGAAAATGTAACATATAACCACGCAACAGAATTAAGTAATCACACACATGCAGAAAAGGATTACACATGGATGCACATGCAGTAACTAGGGTTACACTAGTAAACCTCACTAGGGTCATCACTCGACCCTATAGCCAGATTCACATCACCTCTCATATTACCATTCTGCCTATCCTTCCTTTTGGGACAGTCCCTAATGAAGTGTCCAGACTTACCACAACTGTAACACCGTCTACCACCAGACTTGTCCCACTTCTTGCTCTTCTTCTTACCATCATCATCACTCGAGTCGCTACTCGAATCACCACTGTTTTGATCTCTACCCAAACTCATTTGCTTAAATTTCATTCTACTCCTCATCATATGCAACTTACCGCTTTCCTTATCATGTTTTTCAGCTCTCATCTCCATCTCCTTACTTCTAAGGGAGTCAATGACAATTTCAGGCGTTAAGGTGTCTCTACCATACTTAATAGCATTTTTGACTTCACGATAAGTATCAGGTATAACATTTAGCAAAATGATAGCTTTGTAAGTTTCAGACACCGACTCACCACAGTTAACAATATCTTGAACAAGTTTGTTAAACACATCCAAATTGTCATCCAAATCTTTTGAAGAATCCATTTTGAAACTGAAAAATCTTTCAAGCAAGTACAGTTTATTAGGAGTAGATTTGAGCAAATATAGATCCTCTAACTTTTTCCAAAGTTCTTTTGTAGAATCAAGTTTTCCAACTTTTCTCAAGACAGTGTCAGACAGGTGTAAAATAATAGAGGTGTAAGCAAGCTCATCAGCCTCTTCTTTTTGTTCTTTTGAAAAATCAGCGGGAAAACTCACATCAATAGCTTTTAAAACCTTTTGTTAAACCAAACTACCTCTCATTTTCTGTTGCCAAATAGAAAAATCACCTTTTCCATTAAAAATTCCCAAATCAAATTTGTGCGTTGTCATTTTCAAACAAGAAACACAAAGTCACAATTAAGCCACACAAAGCAGAATTAGGTATTCTAGGGAATAGTCAATGCAACCAAAGAGATATCAACAAAAACAGTTTCACACACAAAACGATAATATGTTGTAGTTAATCAAAAGAGCAAACTTCAATCACGTAACAGCTACGAACAATTAATTCCTAATTTCTAGCACAAGCAATGGTTACCCCTTCACGGTAACCCCAATCCTATTGTCACCCCACACGATGACGCGCTAGTGCTGAAATTTAACGGGATAAGCCAATTTACCAGAGCGGACTTATCTGAGTCCGTAAGTTTCGAGGAATACAATTTAACACTTTAGGGCCACCACTATTCGCCCTAAAGTTTGCAGCAACCGATAGAATGCAAAGTTGAATCCCGAACGAACAAGGACGAAATCGTCCAACTTTCTCTGTGAAACCTGAAACACTAAACTAAAAATATCAATACGTTCACAAAATCAAGTAGAACAAACTGCCTGAAGAAACCGTCGCATGAGTCCTCCCCACGGGCCGCCGGCCGTCACCACCACGCGCAGGTGACCCAGAATCTCCTCGACCTGTACGTTCCACCAGTGGTCACCGTTTGTCCAGAAAGTCCACGGATTTGCCGGAAATCGATTTTGAAGTTCCGGTTTTGGGCAAAAAACGGGACAGAATTTTTTCTTCTGGTTTTTGCTCGATTTCTTCTCGATTTCTGGACTGATTATGGCCGAAAAACACTACCTAAAGCTCTGATACCATATGTTATATTATTGACCTTTGATTTCGCCAAACCAAGCTCAGATTAAACCACCAATGACACCACAAAGAATAACCCAAACTCCAAAACCGAACCACCACCCAAACTACCGGTTGCTCTACCTTGAATCAGCCCACAAAGAGCTCGGTGTGAAGAGTATGGTAGCCTCAAGAGATAGCCACAAAGGCTAGAGAAGAAGGCAAGCACAAAGCAAGACCAAGAAGCACAAAGCAATCTCTTCTCTCTCAATTTCTCACACGGTTCCAAGTTTGTCACACTTAGGGCAAGACAAAAAATAACGACCTCCTTATATAACCAAATAAGTGGTCTTCTAGGTCAAGCATAAGTGGCCCAATAAGTACCAATAAATAGGCCTCCAACCAACAAAGTCGTCCAAGGTGTTTGGGCTGGACTATGAGCAACTCTAATTAATTAGGTTACTTCCAATGGCCCACTTATGGTGTCGGAGTGGTTCGTTCAATGTGGTGTCAATATTTCATTTCAATAATCGGTCGAGGCCTATGAAATCTAATCCAACTAGAAAATCGGTTTAACATCATCGCTCGGATTTATTGGGTATCAAAAAACCCAACACCACCTATACAACCAAAACCAGGTATCGTTTGCGGCAGAATGTGCTTGTATTGATGGAATCATACCCCACAATAAATTCAAGAATTACTCATACAATACTGTCGATCAACTCATAATCTCTAAATGATTTTATCAAGTTCGTGCCATTTCTAAAGGGACTTCTGGCCCGAAGGTCTTTGTATAAGAATATTGAGCTCCATAAACACTAGTTGAGAAGCAAGAAGAGAAACTACAACATCAAGACAAAAACTACAATTTCGGTGTCCCCAGCCAACCTCTCAACCTGTGCCCCAGTACACAGTCAATAAAAATGCACCGTTGCACAAATTAACTTCAAACGTGGGAACAGATATTCCATCAATCAAATACATTTCATGCATTTATATCTATTGAAATTCCCAATGAATTAAGTCTACTAGGATTTTGCATTAATGCTACCACTTAGAGGGACTATAATATATCTATATCTTGTTTATCAAAGCCATAACTACTGTTTACAAACGTTATTAACAAACTAAATTGATTTCCTACTACATTGCTTCCATGCAATTTCATTTTATTCTTTACTTTCACAATTACCTGTCATATACGGAAGTAGGAAACATTTCTACATTTTCACATGATACAACAAGTCATCAGCTGTCATCGTTATTATTTTCAAAGTAAAATATATAGTAATTATGCCAAAGTTAATAAGAGTTCACATTATACCTTCAATTATGTGAGCTAAATGAAAAGCTTTCCATTTGTTCCATCTATATGAAAAGCATAATAAGACTTCAGAATGGATAACACCCATGATAAGGGCGTTTTTATACGTTTATTTTGGTTCACAAACATGAATATTTGTCGATAAACATTTGGAACAGAGTTTAATTTGTGTAAATTGTGTTTGTAGGACAACAATACAGATTTTGGTGGAAACTAGATGAAAAATAGAGAAAATGGGCTAAAAATGAGGACAACGAAAGTTCAGGGACGAAAATGAAAATAACCAAAAGATGACCCGAGGCCAACACAAGAGCAGACACGAGCTTAATCATAAATTGAGGAATGCATGGGATGATTGGAGGAAAAGAATGAACAAAAGATGTCAAGACAAGAGAAAAGTGGAGTTGGAGGACCAAAATGAAGAATTTGCATAGTTAATTATACCATGCAACCGCAAGCATGGTGGCAGGGAAAAAAAAAGAGGAAAAAAGTTGTTCTTTGTAGGTGCAAGGAATTTGTCCTTGCGGCAACAAGGAAGGAATTCGGCGCGAATTTTCTGATTTCCTTATCCGACTCCAACTTGTATGGTAATGATTCTAGGGCAACTATAAAAGCTAAAATACGTCTAGAAACTAGGGTGACGCCTTCCTAGAGAAAAAAAGACCTTTTTGAGCAAGAACGAAGGCGAGGACGAAGATTTTCATTCAAAGATCCAAGATCTAAAGTTTTACATTCAAGAATTGGGTGATGTCTTCTCCTAAATATTTTCTTTGTTGCTTTAATTTATACATGCTAGGCTAGACTTTTATTGTACTAGGTGAACGATGAACCTCGTAATGTGAACTTTTAATTATTTGTTTTGCAATTTGATTTTAAACACGAATGTTGGATGTTGAATGATTTATATTCACTTTATCGTCTCCATATAAATATGTGCAATGGTTATGTGAGTTTGGATGGTCTATTTCATGCATTCGAGAGAAGGAGAATAGATTCTACAAGGTATAAATCATCGTAAGGTTCGATATGGGATATAAATATACCGCTATACTTTACGTAAGTCTTTAAGCGTTCATAAAACGTTATGCATTCTTGTATATTGACATTTATCATAAAAATATAGTCAAATGATATGCGAGAATATGTTTAACTCTACTCGAGAGAGATTGTTGAATTTTTAGGAACATTGACTTTTCAACCGATTCATCATGCTATCAAATTGTGAAATAAAGGTTAAAAGTAAACTTATTTGGCGATTCGGGATCCTAGTACGCTTCTCATTCATAGATTTCTTCAAACATTTACATTTACATTCACATCGTAATTTGCTTTTGGTTATTCATTTTCATTTAAACTTGCATTCGTAGTCTAATTTAGATAATTTCATAGTTTAATCATCTCATTGAATTTCCTTAGTTTCGGTTAAGGTCAAGATATGTAAAACTCAAACAAACTCAATCTCTGTGGGAACGATACTTGGACTTAAAAACCCATTTTATTACTTGAACGATCCATACACTTGCGGTAATCAAAATCGAATACATTTTCGACGTGTCAACCCACTGTCCATCTCTGATTTCTGTTGAAAAGTTTTCCGTTAGGTCCATCGGATGTTTCCAAGCCTGGCACCAACCCTTGCTCTCACAATTATTGCAACAGCATCTCTATTTTGATTCTTCATCGTCTAGGAAAATGCAATAACTTCAATCTGGAAACCCATAAGAAGTGAAGAACCTCTTGCAAAGCATCTTTATAAGACCTTTGAGACTCAAGGAAAAAAGGCTGCATCTTGCGTCCTCATCAACAGGTTCTACCAATCTCAGGCCGCCATCACACACCTTTTGGGCGCAGCTACCGTCTCTTGCCAATTTAGAGGTGGCTAATGGAGCTCTTATGTTTCATGAGCGAAGTTGCAACATATGCCCATAAACTTGCAACACCACTTTGTTTCGCAGAACCTCTTTCTATTTGATTTGGATGAGCCATTAGTCACCATGATCTGCGAATCTCTTACAGCGGGGTCTGAGTTTCAGACTGTATCCTGTCATCGTGCCTGAAAGTCGATGAATTTGGACAAGACCCTTTGGTGGCACTGTTAATCATTCTGAGAGGCCTATATGGCCTGGCAAATAGAAAGGCCAACCCCAAAATGTTCGAAATAAACAGAAGAAAATTAATCAAAAGAACAAAACTTTTAGTCTATTTTATTCATAATTGTGGACAAGCCCACAAGTTACACTACAGAAAATCCTTCATTTTTCTGCACAAATTATCTAAAAACTCACCGGTCAAACGTTCAAGAAACTGTAGTATCATATTTTCATCCAAATCAAAAAGATCCACCAACGAATAACTTAAATGAAAAGATATAAAACCAAAGGAAAACAATACAATATTAGGAAGTTCCAAATTACATTAAAGAAAACATTGAAACTAAGAATCAAGAAATTAACAAGGCCAGATTAAATGCAAAGATAAGTTCTCCATTTTCTAGACAAAATATGAGGAGAGAGGAGGGAGAAGGGGGTGGGGATGGGGTTAGAAACTGAGAAACGAAATGGAAAGAGAGAAGCAACATGTAAAGTATGAGACTTCTAAAAAATATAAACACAATCTAAACCTCAAGAATGGCAACGTTTGAACAGTGTATCATAAATAGATGGGCTTATTAGCACAAAACGTCCCTACGTTTGACAGTTAGTGTGCAAAACATCCCAACGTTTCATTTTTTTGCATTTTTGCCCCTATTTCAACGTTTCAGTGTGGAAAACGTCATTTTTACTATTTTTTAGTGTAAAATGACCAATTTACCCTCAAATTTAAATAAAACAAAGAAAATGAAATGAAAAATAAAAAAATAAATTGTAATTATACTCCCAAACTTTTTAAAAAGTGCAAGTGGGGTCCAAAAGTCTTATTAAAAGGTTTAAGCACAAAACGTCCCTACGTTTGACACTTAATGCGGAAAACGTCCATACGTTTCAAACATGTTTGTATTTGCTCAATAGCACAAAATATCCCTACGTTTGACACTTATTGCGTAAAACATCCTTACGTTCCATTTCTTTTTACATTTTCGTCCTTATTTCAACGTTTTATTGCGGAAAAACGTCATTTTCACTATTTTTCAATGTAAAATAACCAATATACCCTCATATTTAAATAAAACAAAAAAAAGGAAAATAAAAATAAAAATAAATTACAATTGTGCACCCAAACTTTTTAAAAAGTACAAATGAGTTCAAAAATCTTATTAAAACATTCAAACCATCAGTCTTTTCCTCATTTCTCAACTTTATCCCTCCTCCACCACCTAAACCACCAGACCCCATCATTTAAACCGTTAATGCTGGCCACAACTATCAGCCCCAGGATTGTAGAGGTAGGTGAGATGGTTTGAATGGTAGTGGGGTTTGATGGTTTAGGTGGTGGAGGATTGTAGAGGGAGGTGAGATGGTTTGAATGGTGGTGGGGTCTGGTGGTTTAGGTGGTGGAGGAAGGATAAAGCTAAGAAAGGAGGAGAAGACTGATGGTTTGAATGTTTGAACTCATTTGCACTTTTTAAAAAGTTTTGGAGCACAATTGTAATTTATTTGTATTTGTATTTTCCTTTTTTTTCTTTATTTAAATATGAGAGTATATTGATCATTTTACATTGAAAAATAGTGAAAATGACGTTTTTTCAGCAATGAAACGTTGAAATAAGGACGAAAATTTAAAAAGAAATGAAACGTAAGGATGTTTTACGCAATAAGTGTCAAACGTATGGACATTTTGTGCTATTGAGCAAATACAAACATATTTGAAACGTAGGGACGTTTTCCGCATTAAGTGTCAAACGTAGGGACGTTTTGTGCTTAAGTCTTTTAATAAGACTTTTGGACCCACTTGCACTTTTTAAAAAGTTTGGGAGTATAATTACAATTTATTTTTTTATTTTTCATTTCATTTTCTTTGTTTTATTTAAATTTGAGGGTAAATTGGTCATTTTACACTAAAAAATAGTGAAAAGGACGTTTTCCACACTGAAACGTTGAAATAGGGGCAAAAATGCAAAAAAATGAAACGTTGGGATGTTTTGCACACTAACTGTCAAACGTAGGGACGTTTTGTGCTAATAAGCCTAAATAGATGCATAGCTAGAAATCAGTACAAAAGAACTGAGTACTTTGAGTACCTATACAAGGAAAGAGTTTACTAACAGGCATTACCAGGCTGTTCGGCATACTAGAATATTTCATTCCCCCTTTTGCTTCTAAATGAGATATTGTACAATTTCTTCTCTTTCTTCAGCAGGAAATATAATGAAAAGTTACTAATTCTAACATGACGCCCATTGAAGGTGTATATGATCATGTAAAGAGTGATACTGATATGGTGTCGTTGATGAGCGAATGCCACAAGTCAGATCTCGTATAAGTAAGCATCATCGAATTATAAACATACTCAATATTAACATCATTCCTGTGCCCAACATCATAACATCTTTTTCCGACACTAAAAGTCTAAGCATCAACAGTTTCAAATTATAAATTTGAATCTACCAGTATAAATAATTACAATGAATTTGAATGTGCACAGTTCAAAGCTGAGAAATTCATTTTTTCGACAAGGACAAGGAAAGTTTAATCAGCATACAGAGCTTGTTTGGTACAGCTCAAAATTGGATTAAAATTGAAAATATAACTGTTATTGGGTCTCACTCGTCTAATAAAAGTCAACAATAACGGCTAATTTTTCAATTTTAATCCGATTTTAATTTCTACCGAACACGCCTACAATATGACAAGTAAATTTGTATATTTTCAATTTTTGGTTAATCAAGAATTTTAATAAGAAGTCCTTTCACAAGCTGGAGATTTGATCAGATCCTACATCTGACCAGATATTGAAGTGTTGATGATGAAATGCAAATGACTCAGCTAATTTGACAGCATCTTGTACCCTCAACCGGGTTCCGTGTTGCGCAATAACTACAGATGCAACCTTGGCGGCTAATGCACCCATACCTTTCAAATCAGACACACCATGTAATATACCATACAAAACGCCAGATGCATAAGCATTCCCTGCGCCACAAGTGTCAATTGGCACGCAATGTGAAGGAGGTTTATATACAGCTTCCCCTTTTACACCGATATAAGAGCCTCTAGGACCATCCGTCAGTGAAACAAATGGGACAAAATGACTGGGTACCTTGCAGCAGAAATAGGACTTTCCTTTGAGGAAAAATGACTAAAAGTCCTAGCTTCATCACTGTTTGCAAAGACAATGTCTGTATAGTTTGCCATGATATCCTTGAAAAAGAATATATAAACATTGAAATGCCAATGATAGATGACAGATAATTATTTCACATATCTTGATATAGGACAACTAGTTTTGGAGTTTGAAGAAGTGCTTGACAGAAAATTGACAAAAAAGACCGCGCTAGGGGCATTTTTGTCATTTGTCGCGACGGTGTCGGAATGGGCTAAAATTTGACGGGTTAATTGGAAACGGCCTGAAAAATTGGACTTGGGGCAGAGTCTCAAGATCTCGGGATTTTAGCCAAATTCATTCGTTTAGGCCTTCAAATAACTAATTTCCATGTTTTCCGTTTTGAATTTTCACTATTTTGGAACGTTTTATTATTCTATGTTTTTAAGGTTTCTTGTAACGCCTATTTAAAAGCCTTTTAACGTTTTCTAGAGATCATTCATTGAATAAAAAGTTTCTTTCTTAGAGAATTTCAGTTTTCTTATTTTCAAGATTTACGTTGGTAAATCTTTTACTTCCGTTCTGCGTCAAGTGGTATCAGAGCTCGGATTTACCGTGATCAATGGTCAACAACAACGAAGTCAGAAAAAATCATCATCGCGACGCTGGTTGCATGGATACAGATGCAGATATGTGGGCAGCAATTGAGGAACAACGGTAGGCGATGGAAAGGTTAGAGACTATGGTTCAGCGTCTGTTGGAGCGACAACCTAATCCCTCTCATGTCAATCCCCGTGCTCCTGTCGAGGGAATTGCCCTTGATCGCCTGGGGTGGGCGTTACCCTAGAGTAGCGAGAAATGTGCAGTATGATGATATCAACTATGAAGAGTCTGAAGAGAATTTTGCGGAGAATCAGCAACAGCGAAACCAGCCCGAATATAGGATCCGCGCTGACATACCATTGTTCCATGGAAAGTTACAGATTGAGGAGTTTCTGGATTGGATCTCAGAGGTCGAGATGTTCTTCGATTTTACTGAGGTCGCGGAGGGGCATCAAGTCAAACTGGTTTCATATAAATTAAAAAGTAGGGTTGCTGTTTGGTGGGAACGATTGCAGATGGTTACGTAGCGCCAAGGCAAGGCTTCTGTTCGAACTTGGAGGCGGATTAAACAACTTATGATGAACATGTTCCTGCCACCTGATTATGAGCAATTTATATTTCAAAGTTTCCAGAATTGTAGGCAAGGAAATAAGTCTGTTACAGATTATACTGAGGAGTGGTCTAGGCTTTCTGTCCGTAACAGTCTAAGCGAAACTGAGGCACAACAGGTTTCCAGGTATTTGGGAGGATTGAAACCATCTATTTGAGATAAGATCAGTCTACAAGTGGTGTGGACAGTAGATGAGGCGCATAACATGGCATTGAAAGCATAACTGATGGAGAAAATGTCTGGTCGTTTTTCATATTACAAGAGGACATAGGTGAGTCATCTTATACAACGACGAACAGAGGCAGGTTTACACCAGTTGATGGCCAGGTTCAGTCTAAACCTGCTGCAGATCAGGTTCAAAGAAGTGCTGTCTCCAATAATAACCAAGCTGGGACTCGCCCAGCAACAGTTGTAAAGGAAGCCCCACGAGTACCAAACCCATATGCTAAATCGGGTGGTTTTAAATGTTATAGATATAGCCAGCCAGGCCATCGCTCGAATGAATGCCTAGCTAGGAGGTCAGTGAATTTCGTGGGTGCTGGAGAGGATGATGAAGATGAGCAGTATATGGAAGAAGGAGCTGAATTGGAGGAACTGTTGGATGGGGCAGAAATTGTAGAAAAGTAAGGAGAACTTGTAAACTGTGAAGTTCAACATGTCATGTGCTCAACAAAGGTGGAGGAGTCCTCGCAGAGAAATAACATTTTCAAAGCTTGTTGCAGTGTGCAAGGTAAGGTCTGTGATTTGATTGTTGATACTGGTAGTTGTGAGAAATTTGTATCCAAAAGGCTGGTGGAGCATCTGAAATTACGGGTTGAAAAAATTCGAAGCTTTATGTGATTGGGTGGATTCAGAAATGGCCCAAGGTGAACGTGGCAGAAGTGTGCAAAGTTCCTATTTCAATTGGGCAACATTACCGAGATGAGGTGGTTTGTGATGTAGTCGACATTGATGCTAGTCATGTGTTGCTGGGACATCCATGGCAGTTTGATGTGGATGTGACCTATAGGGACGAGATAATGTGTATGTTTTCAACTGGGAAGATAAAAAATCATAATGGTTCCAAAGCGGAGTTCAGTTGATGTCTCAACTAAGGCTACAGCAGGAGGGCAATCATTACTCTCCTTAGTTACGCCCCTAACAGATTTGGAGTTGGAGGTTAATGAAGCACAAGAGGTTCATGTTGTGGTTGTACGGGCTCTAGTGATAGAGGAAAATGAAGAGCAGAGGGAGGTGGTACTCGAAAAGGTGCAGTCTCTTTTGTCCGAATTTATTGAGCTGGTTTTCGATGACTTGCCAAATGACCTTTCGCCATTAAGAGACATTCAGCACCATATTGATTTGGTTCCAGGAGCAAGTTTACCAAATTTGCCACATTATCGGATGAGTCCCAAGGAAAATTAGATTCTACAGGAAAAAGGTGGAGGAGTTATTAAAAAAGGGGTTTATTCAAGAGAGCATGAGTCCATGCGTTGTTCCTGCTTTACTCGTGCCAACGAAATATGGGAGTTGGAGGATGTGTGTTGATAGTCGCACCATAAACAAGATAACAGTCAGGTACAACTTTCCAATTCTACAGTTGGATGACATGCTGGATATGTTGGAGGGATTGAAGTTGTTCTCGAAAATTGATCTGCGAAGTGGCTATCATCAGATTCTGGTAAAACCGGGTGCTGAATGGAAAACGGCTTTCAAAACGAAGGATGGACTCTATGAGTGATTGGTGATGCCTTTCGGGCTATCAAACGCACCGAGTACATTTATGCGGCTTATGAACCAGGTATTACGACATTTCATTGGAAAGCATGTAGTTGTTTATTTTGACGACATCTTGATTTACAGCTAGAGTGATAGTGAGCATATGGAGCATCTTCGAGCTGTGTTGGAGGTGTTGTCCGAGAACAAACTATTTATTAACTTTAAGAAGTGCAGTTGGTTGACACAAAATTGTTATTCTTGGGATATGTAGTTAGCTCGGAGGGAATATTAGTTGATAAAGAGAAGGTGAAAGTCATTCGTGAGTGGCCTACACCAAAGACAGTAGGAGAGGTGAGGAGTTTCCATGGGTTGACGATGTTTTACCGTCGATTATTAGAGATTTCAGCAGCATTGTAGCACTTATAACTGAGTGTTTGAAGAAAGGAAAATTCAATTGGGGGTGAAGCAGCTGACACGACTTTTGCAGTGATCAAAGAAAACTTGTGCACTACTCTCGTCCTTGCCTTGCCCAGCTTTGAGAAATTAATTGAGGTAGAATTTGATGCTAGTGGAATTGGGGTTGGAGTAGTTCTTTTTCAAGAAAAGAAACCAGTGGCATTCTTCAGTGAAAAGCTTAGTGATACGCGATAAAAGTGGAACACCTATGATCAGAAATTTTATGCCATTGTTCGTGCTCTAAAACATTGGGAGCATTATTTGATTCAGAGGGAATTCATATTATATACTGATCATCAGGCTTTGAAATACCTGAATAGTCAGATGAGTTTAAGTAATATGCATGCTCGATGGTCAACCTACTTGCAGAAACTTCCTTTCGTTCTGAAGCATAAATTCGAGGTTCTGAATAAAGTGGCTGATGCTTGAGTCGACGTGAAAGTTTATGCAACAAGAGATTGTTGGGTTTGAGTTTCTGAAAGAATTGTATACTGATGATGAAGACTTCGCCAAGATATGGGGGAAATGTGTCCGGAAGCAAACAGATGGAGAGTTCCATATTGTTGATGGCTACCTGTTTCATGGTAATCAGCCGTGTGTCCCTCGGAGCTCTTTGAGGGAGAAATTGATTCGGGAATTGCATGGTGGAGGTTTGAGTGGCCACCTGGGGTGTGACAAGACTATCAATGGAGTAGGCAAGTAATATTACTGGCCTCAGTTGAAATGCGACGTGGGTAATTTTGTTCAGAAGTGTTTTGTGTGTCAGACTTCTACGGGGCAGGCACAAAATACTGGTCTTTACATGCATCTACCTGTACCAAATGGAATATGGGAGGATTTGTTGATGGACTTTGTTTTGGGGCTTCCACGAACTCAGTATGGAGTCGATTCTGTATTTGGATTACCTTGTGGTGGCGGATGGATACTACGCTCAAATTCAGTAGCATTGCATACTCGCAAATTGATGGTCAGACTGAGAATTTGAACCATACGCTGGGAAATTTGATTCGGAGTATCTGTGGAGACAAACCAAAACAGTGGGATATAGCACTGGCTCAGGCGGAGTTCGCATATGACAACGCAGTTCACACTGCTACTGATAAATCTCCTTTTGCTTTAGTATATTTGCAGCCACCTAAGCATACATTGGACTTGGTGAGACTTCCCAAGGTTGCTAGGGCAAGTATGGCTGTTGAGAACATGGCTGAGTAGGTTCATGACATTTAGGCAGAAGTCAAATCCCGGTTGGATGAGAAGAATGCGAAGTATAAGGCTGCTGCAGATGTCAAAAGGCGTAAGAAATTATTTTTTGAAAGTGATCAGGTTATGGTATTCTTGCGCAAGAAAAGGTTTCCAGCTGGTTCCTATAACAAGTTGAAGTCGAGAAAATATGGTCCATACGAGGTAGTCAAGAAGATCAACGACAATGCCTACGTGGTCGACTTGCCTGGTGATAAAAAAGGAAAAAGTCTTGGAAAATCTAATCATCATCATAAACCTTTCACTGAAAATAGGAATATGTTTAATGATAAGCATAAGTCCAAAATAAATGCTAAAGGGAAGAAGTGTTACTACTATGGGAAGTTGGGACATTTTGCAAAAGATTGTTTTAAAAAAAAAAATGATTTGAAAGATAAGAAGCCTGAGGATAGGAGTAATGCTTTAGTATATAATAAAGCAAATTTTGAAACTGAAAAGCTTGGTTCTTGTTAATGTGGAAATGCAACTAAGTGATGAATGGATCCTAGATTCAGGTTGTTCTTTTTCATATGTGCCCAAATAGAAATTGTTTCCTGGATCTTGTTAAGACCACTGGTGGGTAGGTCATTATGGGAAATGATCTTACTTGCAAAGTTAAAGGAATATGTACTATAAAATTGTTGCTAGAAAATGGTAATGTTCTATTCCTTAAGGGAACTAGATATGTTCCTGACTTGAAGAGGAATCTGGTGTCCTTAGACATGTTAGATGATATGGAGTTTAACATAATTATGGGTCAAGGACATATTAAAATTCTTAGGGGAAATAATTTAATCATAAGTTCTCATAAGAAACATGGTCTCTATTTTTTAAAAGCTAAACCACTACTTGGCTTGACTACTTTTGCCTTATCTGAAGACTTTACAGTTGCAAAATTGTGGCATGATAGACTTGGTCATATTGGTAAGAAAAGTCTGAATTATTTTCAATCAAAAGGAGTTTTTAGAAAACTGAATCTTGGTGATTTTGGTTCTTGTGAACAATGTGTAATAGGAAAACAAGTCAAGTTACCTTTCCCTACAGGAACCCATAAATCAAAACAAATCTTGGAATATTTGCATGTTGATTTATGGGGGCCTGCACCTGTGTGTACATTGTCTGGTTACATATATTTTTGTTGATTGTTGATGATTTTTCAAGAAAAATTTGGGTTTTCTTACATTCTTACTGAAAAATAAAAATGATACATTCTCTGTCTTTAAGGATTGGAAAACACAAGTTGAAAATCAAACTGATCTCAAAATAAAAATCTTAAGAACAGACAATGGTTTGGATTGCAATAATGAATTCAATGATTTTTGTAAAGAACATGGTATTTTGAGACATAGAACAGTTGTTCATACCCCTCAACAAAATAGTGTTACTGAGAAGATGAATATGACTCTTTTAAATAAAGTTAGATGCATGATACTTGGTTCTGGCCATCCTAAATTATTTTGGGGTGAGGCTGTTAAAACTGCTGCATTTCTTATTAATAGATGTCCTACCAAAGCCTTGAATTTTGATGTACCTGAATCTGTTTGGTTTAATAACCCTGTGAATTATTCTTATCTGAAAATATTTGGCCGTGCTGCTTATGCCCATCAAAATGTTGATAAACTTGAACCTAGAGCACTTAAATGTATTTTCTTAGGATATGATGAGAATGTTAAAGGATATAGACTTTGGGTTCATTCACAGAAAGGGTACAGAGTCATTATTAGAAAGGATGTTGTTTTTAATGAAAATATAATGACATGTTTAGAGGGAAAGGAAAATGTATTGACTGATAAGGATACTTTACTTGAGGTGGAGTCTTCTCATATAGAGCAAGTCACTCATGTACCTACTATTGATGAGACTATTTCTGAGGAAAGTAATCCCATTCCTGAAACTGAAGGTGATCAAGAAATTGATCAATCTGATCTGCATGAATCTGCCTCCTCACCCCTTAATGAGTACCAACTTACGAGAGATAGAGAGAGGAGACACGTTAGACCTTGTACTATGTTTGACAATGATGACTTTGTTTCTTTATTCACCTACCAAGAACAATTTGAAAATGAACCAAACTCCTATGATGAGGCCATTAAGTGTAAGGAAAGGAAAACTGGTTAGAGGCTATGGAAGATGAGATGTCTTCACTTCTTAAAAATGAAACCTGGGTTCTTGTTGATAGACCTAAAGATCATAAATTGATAGACTGTAAGTGGATCTGTAAGATAAAGTAAGGATAATGTGATAGTAAAAAGGTGAAATATAAAGATAGACTAGTTGCAAAAGGTTTTACCTAAAAGGAAGGTATTGATTACACTAATTTGTTTTCTCGTGTAGCTAAATAAACTACTATCAGATGCTTGCTTGCTTTGGTTGCTCAATTTAAATAGAAACTTGATCAGTTAGATGTCAAAATTGCCTTTTTGTATGGTGAATGAGATGAAATTATCTATATGAAATAATCTATTGGTTTTGAAAATGATGATCCTGAAAATACTGTTTGTCTGTTGAAAATCATTGTATGGGCTAAAGCAAGCCCCCAGACAGTGGTATAAACGTTTTGACACCCTTATTTTGAAACTTGGCTTCAAAATGAGTCAATATGATACCTGCATGTACTGCAAATGTAACGAAGCTAAAGATTCCTTATACTTAGTACTCTATATGGATGATATGTTGCTTGCAAGTTGTGACAAATCTAAGATTGACAATATTAATTCAAAGTTGAAATCTGAATTTGACATGAAAGATCTTGGTTCTGCAAAAGAATACTGGGAATGCAGATTTGGATAGATATGGATAAAAATTCTTTATTTGTGAACCAACATGATTATGTGATTAAAATTCTGAAGAAGTTCAACTAGTATGATTGTAAACCTACCACTTTGCCACTTGCTAATCATTTTATATTGTCTTCTGATTACTGCCCTAAATCTAAAAGTGAATATGCTAGAATGTCTAAGTGCCTTTTGCAATGTAATTGGATCTGTTATGTACTTGATGATTTGCACCATACCTGACCTAGCATTTAGTATGAGTACTCTAAGTAGGTTTATGAGTAACCTTGGTGAAGAACATTGGAATGCCTTAAAATGGTTACTTAGTATCTTAAATGAACTGTTAATTTGGGTCTTATGTTTAAACCAGATGAAAATGGTGTAATTTTAAAGGGATATACAGATTCCGACTTCGCTGGTGATAGGGATAATAGAAGATCAACCTCATCTTATTTTTATACCTTATGTGGTACTGTAATTAGCTGGAAATCACAACTTCAAAAGGTAGTTGCTCTGTCATCTACTGAAGCTAAGTATATTACTACTACTGATGCTATAAAAGAGGGAATGTGGTTAAATGGCTTATTGTCTGAACTGGGATTTGTTGAAAATCATGCTATCTTATTTTCTGATAATCAAAGTGCTATACATCTTAGCAAAAATCCCATGTTTCATGATCGTACTAAGCATATTGATATCAAATACCATTTTATAAGAGATGTGATCTCAAAAGGTTTTTCCAAAATTGGTAAAATATCAACACAATATAATCCATTTGATATGGGTACAAAAGTTGTACCTCTGCATAAATTTGCTACTTGCTTGAAGATATTATCTGTTGATTCTATATGATGTGTTACAGGTTACTTAGAGCAAATGAAAACAAAATGGGGAATACTTCGAGTTGCACTTATGATCTAAATTCTAGCAATAAGGTGGAGATTGTGGGATTCGAACCCTTGGCTCTTTGGTGCTACCAGAATTTTTGAAGAGAAAAGCGTGTTACTTATATAAACATTTTTCTTATTGGCATGATGGTGACACGTGGTTTAATCTTGGCTGTTGGCTGAAGGTTCTGGAAGACTCTTTAATTGACTGGACTCTTCATTTTCAATGGTTCAACTTTCACTTCTCTATTTTTGGGTTGAGAGAAACTCTAAGGGTTTTTTCTTCTTTGTGATTCTTCTACTCAAATCTTTGATTTGAGGCTTGTGATCTTGAGCATTTACTCTTTATTTGTGGTATGATGTGTGTATACTTGTGGGAACTAAGGTTCTACTGTGAGTTAGTAAAGTTCAGTGAAGTTTCTTGGTGATTCTTCGTAGATCGTTTGGTGTTCTTGAGAGATAAGTATTATGGGGTTATCTTTGTACTTTGATTAAACGATATGTAACTGTTGTTGCCAATTTGGGTTGTATAGTGCAATCTAGCATAATCCAACTTGTTGGATGCTCAATAGGGGATGTAGGCGTTAGAAGTGGTCGTCGAATCTCGGGGGCTTAGGCCGAAATAATTCTTGTGTTGATTCATTTATTTTATGCATTTTAATATTTGCAAATTGTTTATTTCATTTCTTGAAAGTAATTTCGTGTGATCCTGGTCCTACATTATTTATATTAAGTTTATAGGTATTGTATATTGTAGTTTCAAAAATTTGAAAATGAGAGAATTTCATTTTGTGCAATTGCCAACTTGTTGGCCTCCGAAGTCCGACCCAAATCAAAACGTTCATATTATGGGTACCTAGCCCGTGCAAAATTCAGATCAGATCACCAAGGTTAGTTCGAACATATGACCTTTGTAATTCCAGAAGACATAATGATTGCAAATTTCTTACCACTCTATTAAACCACTCAATCCTCCAATCAATAAGCTATACCTGGAAGGAATGATATCACACTTCCTTAGTCCACCAATCATCTGTCATAACTTTTTATTCATAATCAGGTCATCATTCTCTGGTAATACAACATGACTGACATCATGATGATCTGATGAGAGCCGATCTCATCAACCAATCAAAGATAAGATCATTGGCACACCTTCCAAGCTTGACACTGTAATTGATTTGATTGACAAGACATAACAATAGGAAGCCCTTCGTCCCCATAAATAGAGAGAAACGACCCCTTCCAAAAGGAGAGGCCTACTAATTTCACAACTTTAATACAAACATTACCATTTTCGCTTATCCTCTTGATAAAATGATTAAACGCTTGTATCTGAATTGTTAATGAAAAACAATTTTTTTTACTTTAAAGTTGGCTCAAAAGTTGTTCTTAAAATTTCCAACGCCAACAATTTGGCGCTAGAAGGAGGGCCACTTTGTGTTAGATAGCTACATTTTTCAACAAAAACTTACACAAAATCAACCTTCAATAAAATATCATCATGAATCACAGCTCGACTTTCGAAAACCAATCCAACACTAACCTTAACGAAGCTAATGTCCCACCAAATTTTCTGCGAGGACAAGACCAAACCAAGGTCAGCAACCTACAACTAGTTGCCATGAAAGAAGCTATTAAGCGGCTGATGAATGTCGTCAACAAATTGGAACAAAACCAGACCTTTGTCCAACTTCGCATGAAACTGAAGTTGATTCTCGAACACGAGAAAGGATTGTCCAACCTCCCACCTTGAGGACACTCCACTTCTCCAAGGAGAAATCATCCAAAAATCGAATTGAGGAGGTCAAAAGCCCTTCTCCCCCGGTAATGGAGCAACCTGCCTGGAGAACAGAAAGTGTATTTGACAGATTAAGCTCACAACGCTCTTCAACACCCAAAGGAGAATGCACTAAGTCCACTACAAACGCCCCACAGAGCTGGTAGAACATGAAATGAGTGCTTTAAAGAAGTGTACTCCCTATCTAGAAGCTAAAAATAAAGGAACTGTCGATGAATACCTTACTAAACGCCATTCCCCCTTCACAGAAGATATTCTTGCTTAACCTTTACTTGGAAAATTGAAGATGCCATAGTTGACTGGGTACAAATGGGAAGGAGATCCCTTTAGTCACCTAGATGAGTACACTTTGTGGATGAAATTGTAGGAAGCAAGTGACGCCATCATGTGTCAATCTTTTCCGTTAACAGTGGGAGATAAAGTTTAAATTTGATTTAAAAGGTTACACCAAAGTTCCATAAAGAATTGGAATGACCTCACCATAGCATTCCTAGCTCAAATCATGGGTTTTAAATCTAGAACAACTCCCAAAGAGCATTTGGTGAGCATAAAACAAAGAAAAAATGAATCACTCAAAAGCTACCGCAACATGTTTAATAAGCAATTCATGGAAGTGGAGAAAATCTTCGATGATACCACCCTTATGGCAAACAAAGTTCTGGTGGTCCGTACATGGAGACAAGCCCCATACATACCACGAATTCCTTAATTGAGCTAAAAAATATATAAATGCGGAGGAAGCGACCTCAGATCAAGAAGAAGTCAAGAGAGAACCTCGTATCTCAAGCTAGGAAAAAGAAAAAAATCGGACAATTGGGCCTATATCTAGCAGCACCTAGACTATGGTTGCAAATCTAGTGGGAGCAGTTCCAACACAGAAGTAAAACTTTCAAAGCTAATATTCCAACTAGTTTTCCCTGCCATCCGTCTCAACTCTGCATCTAAATGATACTTCATTATGAAAAAATTCAAGTATTAGAACATTGAATAAGAGATAATAAAACAAAACATAATCTCAAAAAATCAAATGAACCGAATTGTAACTATCATACACAAGATATCGTCACTACTAAAAAAATAAATGATGTAATAAATTAAAGGAGAAGTAAGAAAAATAAACTAAATTCAAATTAAAAATAATTAATTAAATTAAATACAAATTAATGACCAAAAAAAGATAAATAAATTAAAGAAAAAAAAAAGCAAGAACATTAAAAGATATTATAAATTGAGAAAAATTATAATAAGAAGAAATAAAAAATAAACAAAACTATAAAAATTAAATAAAAAATATAAATATTATTTACGCAAAATTGAAAAAATTAAAGATTTTTTAAAAATAATATTTAATTAAAAAGAATTTAAACTTAAAAAAAAAAAGAAAAAAAAAATGATTTTGGTAATTTTGTTTAAAAAGAATATCTAATTTATTAATTTTCAATTTAAAATTATTTATTTCATTTAAAAAGTAATAAAACCTTTTAATTTATAAATTTTACGATATATATATATATATATAATAAATCAAAAGGAAAAATAATTAATAAATTAATTTAAATAAAAATTATGGGCGTGTTTGGTAGAGATTAAAATTGGATTAAAATTGAAAAATTAGCAGTTATTGTTAACTTTTATTAGACAAGTGAGACCCAATAACGACTATATTTTCAATTTTGATTGGATTTTAAGCACCATCGAACAAGTCCTAAATTTTAAACTACAAGTTAATAAATTAATTTTATGGTCGGCTGTAAACAGTTGGCCAAAGCTATTAGAAAACTCAATTTCCGGCGAAAAAAAACTTATTTTTCTCCTAAATAACAATGAATCCAACATTTCTACTCAACAATCTACCTAAATAATGAACAAAAAAATAAATAAATGTTAAATCTAAACTTTACCGGTCAAGAAAAATCAAAATCAAAATCACAGCATAAAACTAAAATTGTTCACTTCGCCAATGGTTGGGTTGCTAATTGTGAGCGGTGTTGTAATCGACAGATCCGGCTGAGATTTTTTCTTTTTCTTCCCTTGTTTTCTGTCGTGAGTGTGAGGTGAGAAATGAGTGGGTATTTTTGAGTTTTGCTCATAAGTTTTCCAATTTCTCTTTTTTTTTTTTAAAGTGGTCAAAAGCTAAAGTGGAAAAATGGACAGATCAACTTGTCATTTCCACTTATTTCCTCCTTGTTGTTGTTAAATGCGAACTTGCCAAACCCAAGAGGAAATAGTGGTAGATAGTCGGTTGACCCGGCCATCTTACCACAATGGCCTTTGACCAAGTGAAAAAAAAAAGGAAAGATTAATAAAAACTTAAACGAACATTACTTTCCCAATTTTACCTTCACAACTTGGAAGAGAGAAAGTGAGAGAGGAGAGACAATCTTCACCGACGACGACAAAAAATCGAAGACGACCCGGACTCCAAGATCGCCATTTTCTTTTGAAAAAGGTGAGTCTTCTTCCCAAACTATTTTATGTATTTGGTACAAAGCATTGTGATTATTTTTTGTCGAATTTAGTGATTATTTGTTGTAGAATTTATTGTAAATCCACAAATTATAAAGTCTTGGCCTTGTTTTGTGTGTTTGGGGGCGGAGATCGTCGAAAATAGCGATCTCCGCCGGCTGCTGAGCGAACGCTGCTTAGCAACGTCGCCTCTTTTTTGGGGGTGATTTGGGCCCAGACGAGAATCTTGGCCCAGATTGGGCATCTGGGCCCGGATGCGGCATTTGGGCCCAGATTGGGCCTTTTTTAAAATAAATATTTGCCATTTTTTAATATTAATTTAAAGTTAATTTCTACTTATATTTTGTAATATTAATTATAGTTTAGTTTTTAATTATTGCTTTGAAATAATTAATTAACTTATTTAACAATTAAAATAAAAACTTTAATAATAAGAGTATAATAAAATATTATTAAGTTGGTAAATAATAAACTATTCTATTATTTATTTAATAATATTTTATATTACATATATTATTTTTTTACAATGAAATATTGAGTAAACAATTAAAATATTTATTTTAAATTACTTATTTAATTTGTTTTCAAAGCATTAAATAAAATTATTTATTGAATTTGTATATTTTAATAGTTTGTCTAAAAACGAAATATTATTTAGTTATCAAAATAAATTGTTTATTTAATATATTAATAATAATAATTAAATATTATATAAACAATTAAAGTAAGGATTTTAATTATAAATTCTTCTTTTACTTTGAAATATTAAGTGAACAATTAATATAATTTATTTTAAATAACTTATTGAAATTGTTTTCAAATCATTAAATAAACAATTTAAATCAATAATTGAAATAAATTATGTCATTTAATTGTTTATTTTAATTGTTTGTTTAATATTTAATTAGAAAAGGAGTGTATTAGCTAATGTCTTATTCAATTATTGCATTATATGTTGTTCCATTATCTATTGACTCTTGCAGATAGTAAATAATATAATTTGGTTAGTTTAATTTTCTCATATTATGTTTCATCTACTATATCTTGCACAAGATTCTAACATTTGAAATGTTACAAGATGGATTACCATTTGAACAATGCGGTCAGACAGATCCCAGGCAAAGTTACATCGATGTAACTTTGCCATATTTACAGTGGTATTAGATTTGCTCGACGAGGACACACATACATATTGAGGCGATCTTGTTTGTGGCCAATGTATTCATTGCGCGGTGTACATTTTTCTGGGCAGTAGGTCGATACGTTGCTACGTCGGCTACTTAAGCCAGTTGACAGAGATGGCCTTTGTTTTGATCTTGGGGGCAAGATAGCTAGATTTTCTATATTCGAGTTTGCCCTCATCACCGGATTGATGTGTACGGGCGAATAAGCAGTCTGGGATCGTATTCTGAGAAACAAGAGGCAGTTGAACAAATATTTTCACGAGCATGTGGCGGTCACTCCCGGGCAGTTGGTAGACGCATTCAGGGCATGCGAGGATATGTCGACAGGTTGAAGCTGGGTATGGTTCTTATCCTCGAGAGCGTACTCAGGTGTCATCACATGAAGACGTCGATTGACCTTTTCATCTGGAGGTTGTTGATGATATTGATACCTTCGACAACTATCCTTGGGGGTAGAGATGTTTTGCGAATACCCTACGACACTTCCGGAGGGATTATTCGATACCTAAGGGGGGTAGACCCGAGCGCAAGTACGATGCATATGGCTTGCTTTTGGCTTTACGGGTAAATGTTCAATACAATGGATTATTTATTTTTTTAATTAAATTATATATATAATAATTGTAACTGTTGCACATATGGTTGTACGAGATTGTTCCCATATTGGTTTTCCGGTACGCGAGGAGAGTGGAGACGTGTTGCCCCCGAATTTATCAATGGCGAGTAGAAGACAAGCCACTTGCAAAACAAATATCTGCTCTCCTCGACGATCCTGAGGTTGAAGTCCTCACTGAGTTGACATCGTCGATGGAGAAGGAGGGTCAGAGTTACATGCATGTCCTGTTTATTTCGATCACGCTAGATGATCAGATGCCCGAGGCCATCGGTGATTAAGATAGGGTATGTTCGTTGAATGTAATACGTTGATTATCGTTTTGATTTTTTAATTAAATTATTAATTCGTGATGTTGATTTTGTAGGAGTACCGTCCAGTATCACTTCCGACGTCGAGATCACCTCCGCCGCCGCCACCGAGGGCCTTACAGCCGCCACCGAGGGCTTCACCGCTGCCGTCGAAAGCATTACCGACGTCGTGGGCCTCACCGTCGTTGCCACCGCCGAGGGCTCCTTCTGTCCTGTCTGATCTCTATGACTGCCTGACTGGATTTATAACGGATCAGTATGCCAGACTAACTGATTAGATGTTAGAGAAGCGGCGAGAGTTTACGGGATAGATCGACAATGTTTCTAATGATGTTGGAGTTCTAGTCGCCATGTGCAAGATGTACAAGATGAGTTAGGGGAGCTTTAGACTGAGGTCGCTGCACTTCGGGACGACATAGCAGGCCTTTGAGGGACTGGCAGGTCTTGGGATAGAGCGGCGACAAAGGGACTTGCGATCCTCGGGATGGAGGGGGTGACGGTGGAGCGAGTCAGATGGGGTATGGTGATATACTGTGGGCATCATATGTTGCATACGAAGTGGTATCGGCGGAGGTGGAGGGGGTACAGACAGAGGCAGAGGGAAGGGTACCGATGGAGGTAGAGGGAGGGAAATGGTAGAGGTGGAGGGGGTACAGACGGAAGCAGAGGGGATGGGGGAGATGGCGGAGGTTGAGGGATGGGGGGAGATAGCGGATGGATGGGGCGACGGAGGTGAGGAAAGGTACGAAGCGTACTGTTGAGGTGACACCGCTGGTGGTTAGTAAGCGACAGAGATTGTCGTCATAGTACATAGTTTCCCCTTTCACGATCGAGGCGAAGAGAAGGACGTTTGTGGACGGGACGTCCTCCAATCTCTTTCGCGAGGTTGATCCGATGTGGCAGAAAGTGTTCGATGAATGGTTCAAATCCCTGCAGCATGAGTAAATATTTTATGATTTTAATAAAGTACATATGAGATCATCTATGTTATTTGTAACACTTCACTTTTTTATTTTGTTAGGGACATCCATAAGATTGTGGCGATGACCATATCGAACGCAAAGAAGTGGTTCGACGATGTACTGACGAATGGTGCTTGGTTCGCCGATGATGTAAGTGTATTATCGTTGTTATTTGTTGTTTTATTTAAGTATTAGTTGTTTTATTTAATTTGACGACCATCTATTTTTCATTGGTATTTCTACGTTAGCACATCGACATTGCTATGGAAATGTTGCGCAATCGAGCTCGAAGACACCCGAGATCTTTTGACATTCCTGGTCGAGTCATCCTGAGCTCTGGGTTTGCACACACCCTTGATATTGAACATAACACACTCCTACTCCAATGACATTTTTGACCTAACGCCAACTGGAGCGGGTATTAGAGCCGATGAGTGTGATCATTCCCATGATAGCTAGACATGCTGATATTCAAGTAAATGACAGATTAGTCATTCTACGGGACACGACGATGACGAGATAAGGAGTATCGTAAGGATTTACAAGTTTCTTATTTGATAATTTAGTTTTTAGCTATATGTTATCGAACTAATAGATTATTATTTACTTGCATGGGCGACTGTGCTATATTTGCATTAAAGTATATAGAATTTTTGAGCATTGATCGTAAGGTTGATACAATAAATCAGTCTTGGATGGACATGTGGAGGTTGAAGTTGACTTGTGATTTGTATGAATACAATTGTGATTCTTAGTACATTGTGTATTATTTTATTTTAAAAAATGTAAATACTGTGTATTTTGTTATTTTCATAATATTCGATCGTTTATTTAATATTCTATTAATTATAATTAAATATGATAGCAAAAAATAATTTCATATTCAATTAATGATTAAAATAAGTAATTTAATTACATTGAATATTTAAACGACAATAATAAGTACATATTATTTTGTCATAAATATTAAAATATTACATAATATTACACATCCGTTGAATTGTTATGTAGATGGATTTGACTTGTACAATATTGACGAGTATGCCCTGTTGCGCCCCACCTGTCGCACTTTCCCACCTGTCGCACTTATGAGGTCGAGGAAATTCTTAGATAGATGGTATTCTAGATGTATGCCTACGTCCCGGAGCACGTGGTCCAACTTCGGGTGACAACAAATTATTAAGCGGGAGAATTTGGTCGTGAACTTCCCACTCGCCTTCATTTGGCAGAGGAAATATCGTTTCAGTATACGCAACTCACCAATATTCAACTATGTAATAATGACTGCATAAGGTGTGTGGTGGAAATCCTCTATGCATAGCCACTACATGCGTACACAGAAAACTCTCCAGCTTAAACTTTCTACACGTGCATGTGTTTTCATTCAAGTCCACGATATATCCGATATTACTTCCACATCTCACGGAGAAGCGAAACTGATCCAGTGGTTCTACCAATACCTTTCTCGCCACCTCTAAAGTCTTGAATATTTTTTCTTCCTGAGCCGGAGTCAGCACACTTGTGCAATTTTGTGATTCCTTACGACGGTCATGAAACCACTACTGCATCTTGCTACGAATTTGCTGCGAGAATTGGTAACTCTCGATCCTTCTTGAATAGCGCATTGAGCGATTCAGCATTGTTCGATGTCATCATGTTGTATCGACGTCCTAGAAAATGTGATCGCGCCCAATGTTCGATCCCCATCTCTGTTAGATAAACCCATGTAGCATGTGATTTAATTTCTATTTCGACCATGAATTTTTCAAACTCTTCAAAACTGTACGCCTCTGTAACTCTCCTAAATAATGCAACGATGCCACTATCCCGAAACTTCGTCTTGAGGTTGCCCTGTATATGGTACATATAATAACCGTGGTGTGCCTCCGGAAATACTTCGGCGATATCATTTATTATTGACTGCCCCCGGTTAGTTACGAATGCAAGGTTCTCGACGTCTCCAATCACTTCCCTTAACTTAGTTAGGGGTGTAAGCGGTCCGGTTTTTGACAAATTTTCAAACCAAACTGTTTAAACCGGTTTGAGAAAAACTCAAACCAAAACCAAACCATTTTGAACGGTTTGAAAAAAACTCAAACCTAAACCTAACGGTTTGGTCCGGTTTTAAACCGTCGGTTTCACCGTATATTTTTTTGTTGGTCTACTTTTATGATATTAATTCATTGAATTCAATATATATTTATATCTTACTAGCAATAAATCTAAAACAAATTAAATATATCTACTACAAATTTAAATACCAACTAAATTAAAGTGAAATCACAATAAAATAAAATATAGTTTTTTGTTTGTCATTTTAGACTAAGACGTAACGATAACATTACAATACAAGTCTATTAAACTAAATATAAAGCCCAAAAAATATAATGATATTCAACATGATCTCGTGATCATCATATCTGAAAAATAAAACTACTGATTAAACAGAGAGAATAACCAACCATAATAATAAATTAATTATTTATAATATCTAAACATAACAATTACACAAGCTTACCGTTGTATTTTGTTACGAATTCAATTTCTCGCATATACTCAAACACCAATTGTTGTCACACATGATTCATAGTCTCCATTGTCAAACAAATGCATTCGTTATATCATCATAATATTGGATACTAGATAAATAAGAGAATCATTAAAAATATGACAATACAAAATATAAACCACCTGCCACAACTTTCATTGAATCATCAAATGCTTCTACTTCATCTAAATATTGGCACAACACTATAGGTTCATTTTTAATTTGCAACCAATTCTTTCTGCATATACAAGCATCAACTATCTTTGCACCTAATAAACTCCTAAATGAATCAAGTATCTGACCTCTATTTGAGAATGCAGACTCAAAAACAACTGTAGCAATTTGAATTCTAAAAAGGAAAAGAGTTTTTGATAAATTATGTTAGTCTCGAGATTATTAGATATAAATTAGGATTATTTAGTAATTATTATATATATGTAATAGAAAATTATAAATTGACAAAAATACATACAATGACAAAACTATTGAATTTTGAATAATTGGATGAATTTTCAAAAAAAAAATCATTATTTTTATTTTTTTATTTTTATATATTTTTCACCGGTTCGGTTTGGTTTTAAACCGCAAATAAAATTCTCAAATCTAAACCAAACCGATTTTGACCGGTTTGGTTTGGTTCAAAACCATTTCGTTGACAGGTCCACGTGGCACCAAACCGACGGTTTCTAAAATGCGGTTTCGGTTCGATTTTCCGGTTTGGCGATTTTTGCTTACAGCCCTAAACTTAGTGAAGAACCAACGCATTGCTAAATCATTCTCTCCATCGACTATACCAAACGCAAGAGGGTAAATTTGGATGTTGGGATCTTGACACGTAGCAATAATCAACTTGCCTTCGTATCTAGCCTTAAGGGTTGTACCGTCGACTAGAATTACGAGTCGCATCGCGTTTTGAAATCCTCGAATGCACTGTCCAAAGGTCATGAAGAAATACTTGAAGTAATTCCCGTCATCCGTATCAATATAAAATGCTGATCCATGATTATTTTTCTCCATGTTGTGGCAATATCTGGCCAATTTAGCGTAACCTTCATCGGGCGAACCCATTAAGTCCTTCAATGCACATTCTTTGGCCTTCCAGACCTTCTGATAGCTCATGATCACCTCGTACTCTCAACGGACGTCGTTGATGATGTCCAAAGGTCTGTAGATCGTTCGTGGGTCCCGAAACTTGTCCATTATTTGTCGACAAATGAACCATGCTCGGGCCTGCTTGTGATCATTTCGACGAATACCCACTTCACAAGTATGTTCCCGTGCATACTTATGAACCACAAAGAACTCATTCGTGTCCATTTTCGTAGCTCGCAAATGCCAATGACAACTGTAGTCAATGCAGGTAATTGCGTGCGTCGACTTGTTTGATTTTTTCACTTCAAACTTAAAATTGTGTTTCAAAGCAATCCGATGCATAGCTTTCTGCAAATCTTTCTTTGAATTGAACAGTTGCTCGACTTGTAAGTCTTCATCATCAGGAACTATAAGGGAACAATTAGAGGTCTGTGTACTCGTCCTACCTTGTGAATCTGACCCATGTCTCCTATGAGATAAATCAATCAAATCCTCATTCGTAAATTCATTTTCATTCCTATTGTCTTCAACTATTGAGAGAATTCTGTGCGTCATGGTGAAATCATGGTGATGAACAATTATACTGGGAATAGTCACATCATCCTCACGAGCTATCTCCACCGTGTTCCAAAAATCATTCACATTACGGTCCCATCCATCGATATCTTTGTGTTCACTATAGGGAACATTCTTTTTGCTAAAGTTACACAAATATGAGTAGTCGGCAAGCTTGGTTCAATTCAATTAAAACCTTGATATCATTCTCAGAAATAACCTTTTGCGGGAAGAACTGGAATTGACGTATGCTCGATGTCGAATAGATAACTCAATTTCATGTCGTATTGAGAGGGATCGACGTTGAGCAAGTTCTGTATCTCAAAGTACATTTCTGCATACGATGTAAGCTTAATTCCAATTGTGCCACGTATTTCACTAGTCCATTTTCATAACCATCGACCATTTTCATTCTCTACAAATTCACCAAAATAAAGAACTGGGATTGTAGTTGATCCGATATCTGCATTAGGAAACATAATTTGTTAAAAAAATTATAATTAAGATGAAAAGTGCATGCCAAACACCAAATTAAGTGGGAAAATTATAATTAAGGTGAAAAGACGATTGCCCGGATGCTGCCGGACGTTCGGGCTCTGGGTCCGGCATATGGGACCCGGACGTCCGGGTCCCGTATATATGGGACTTGGACGTCCGAGAATCTAGGGAATCCGAGATCGTAAAATTGTTTGAATATGCAGATGAATTTTTCTCTCGTTTTTGTGAAAAAAGATTATAGATCCATTTAAGATCGTAAATTTTTCATATACCTATGTCGAAATAAAATTTAAAGATTAAAATAATGTACTAATTTAACAGAAACAAAATAATAAATACGAAAATATACTTACCGATTTCACCAATGGCTTTGAATAATATTTTCGGGCTTTAGCGTGTGATGAATTTATCTGTTTTCAAGTTTAGTAGATAAAAAATGAAATAAGTTTTATCTGCGATTGAGTCAACATATAAAGAAAGTGATTTGGTTTTGAAATTATAAGTGGGAAGTGTTTGGAATTCTTTATAAGTTGAAAATGATATTTTTGTCTTTTAATCAATACTATTTTTTTGTAATTGTGTAACATTTTAAGGGTAATTTTGTCTTTTTCGCTTTTTTAGGCCATTGTGGTGAATCTCAATTTTTTTTGGAAATTGCTACCGGTACATCACATGCTACATCAGGGAATCCATAATGCTGAGCTGGTGATATTTTCACGATATTTTGACTAAATTTGGAAATGTTGCAAATTTTAAAAAAGACGCCCCTAACCTATCTATCTACTTCATTCTCCCATAACCAAACCCACCCTTCAGTTCAGACCTTTCATTCACACTGAAATCAGCTCTCCTTCTCTGCAAGTGCGGCTGTCGACGGCGAGAAACTTTGGGTTTAGGAAGATCTCCAACAGCGTGAAGGCTTCGTCGACGTCTGTGCGGCTGCAAGCGAACCCGTCGTTCACCCGAAAACTTAACACGGCCCTCTCTCTTGCTGTCGACAGAACGGAAATTTGGGGAACCCAGATCTCCTACGGCGTGAAGGAGTGCGTACTGCAAGCATTTTGTTCATGTTAAGGAATGATTTGAACCCCCTTTTTAGCGTGATTTTTTTAGACCGAGGAACGATTTGTAGAGCTGCAAATGTTTTGAACCCCCTTTTAGTGTGAATTTATGTTCAGGCTGAGGAACGATTTTGATTATGTATGTTCTTCTTCGTTGATGTTCGAATCCCTAAAGTGGATTTTCCTTCCAGTTTATGCATTAGTAAAAAAATCCCATTTCTTTTTCTTTTGAGTTTCTTCAACTCTTCTTGGTTGAAGGCTTCGGGTTCTCGTAAAGAGGTTAGGGAAGGAAAAGCTAGATCGAATTCAACAAAAGAATTGAAAGTTTTTAATGACTCAAAAAGTTTTTTTAAATCTAGAATCCGAGTTGAAGCTGTTGCTTTGTTCATATATAACTGTGACTCTTTGCCACCTGAAATGTCCTATAATTGCTGTGGCGCATTGCATTCAAATGGAGATATCAGTATTGAGCTGGAAAACAGATGATGGTTGAGGAAATAGCTGTGATGGAGAAATGGTTGCTGAGCTAATGGTGATTATGGGGGTGGTGCTGACTTTTTCGAATTCAGAGAGAAGATTGGCTACATTGTCCTGGAATATGGAGTTTCCTGCCCATACTGTTGTGCATCAAAATCAGAAGAATAGAAAGAGAGAAGGCAGTTTGAGAGATGGGGTATAATTGGTAGTCCAGACAAAGGCCGCCAAGCCAGTAAAAGTAGTCGAAGCAAGAGGTTCTAAGGAGATGCCAAGTTCAAAATCTGTTTTATGGCAGAAAATGGTTTAATGTCTGTCATTTTATTTTCATCAAGATATACTATTTCTTCAACGGGGAAAGAGGCAGAAAAAGAAGTACTAGGAAGTGTTTTAATTTTGTAATGGAACGAGAAGAGAATTGTATTGTTTTTTTGTTATGCTCGTAATGGAAAAATGTTGTAAGTATGTTTTGCTAGGAGATCAATACAGTCCTGTGTATTTTGTTTTCCCTGAATTGATTAATTGCTGAGGGCTGAGTACAATTTGTGAATATGATATTAGCTGCTTGCTTTATATAAGAAATAGGAATTGTGAATCTGATATTAACTCTTTACATCTGAAGTGGTGATAAAACTTAATCAAAACTCATTGAGCCTGTACCCTCGGGTGAGTTCTGATTAAGTTTTATCTCCGCTCAACAATGTTATGGACATTCAAAATGAGTAATATAAGCTCTACATTCCATCAACAAAGATGATTTCTACACTACACCAAAAAAGAGCTTTTGCAGCGGCCAAAAAACGCTGCAAATGCTCTTTTGCAACGTTTTTCCAAGTGTTGCGAATGCCGGTGTTGCCGTTGAGAGAAGACTTTTTACAACGTTTTTTCAGCGTTGCAGTAGACCCCTTTTGCAG
The DNA here is from genome assembly GCA_019097785.1 of Fraxinus excelsior. Taxonomy (NCBI): domain Eukaryota; kingdom Viridiplantae; phylum Streptophyta; class Magnoliopsida; order Lamiales; family Oleaceae; genus Fraxinus; species Fraxinus excelsior. Next base: position 194,685 of record CM032640.1, on the reverse strand, counting down.
TGTTTTTTAAACGTTGCGGTAGACTCCATTTTGCAGCGTTTTTTCAGCGTTGCGGTAGACCCCCTTTTGCAGCGTTTTTTAAACGTTGCGGTAGACCCCCTTTTGCAGCGTTTTTTCAGCGTTGCGGTAGACCCTTTTTGCAGCGTTTTTTAAACGTTGCGGTAGACCCCCTCTTTTTGCAACGTTTTTTCAACGTTGCCGTAGAATTAATTTTTTTTTTACAATTATATATGGTAATTGACCGCCAAAATTGAAAATGACACTTTGTGAACAAATTTGAAATTGCATAAAAATTGATAATTTCATTATAAATTTTTGAATCAATACAACATTAGAATATGTTACAACACAACCTATCTAAAAATGAGTAATGATTAAAGAGCGAAACTTTAATAAACTAGTTACAACATAACCTATCTAAAATTCTTGTTGCCGTATACAATATATTTCTGACTAGATTACCCTCTCATTTGAGAACAGAGTATCTTCTGAACAAAAATAAGGGGTGGGGTCGGGAATTCTGAACACATAATTGAATAACAAAAATAACCTAGTTTTGAAAGAACATAAATAAAGAAAAAAGTAAATGCACCATAAACTGGCGATGTTGGCTGCTGTTGCTGGCTTATTTGTCCATTCCATGGAGAGGTTGAGCCTTGTGAGTAAAGTGATTGTTCATGTTGGGGAAATATTGGACCAGAAACAGTTCCATTTGCGGATAATGGTGATTTTGGATATTGAAAATTCTGTTGTTGCTGAAATTGAGAGGATGAAGGATACGCTTGTCCTACAGATTTCGAAGACGGGTTATTATTACTCTGTAAAAACATGTCAACAAGGGCGAGGGCATTCTGCTGAGATGTAGCAGGGGTGGCCGGTTGAGGCTCTCCCACTGAGACAATTGCCAATGAGAAGTCATCTCCACTCAAAAGATCTATCTTAGGATCGGCCTTCAAGGGAGTTGTTGATTGACCACTAGATGCAGGGGGAGCAGGAAGCGCTAAATGAGTCCTTGAGCCAGCATTGTCAGTAGATTTGGAAATAAACAGAAGGCATTCAAATTTGTTGACGTCAAGAATATTATTATCGAAACAGAATCCTAATACAAAACAGCATAGTAAGACAAACAAGTTAAGATTGGTAGTCTAAAAAATATCCAAAATATATGACATGTAGAGAATGTTGATGGCAAAATCTACAAATATTTCCACGACGACTAGGAGGCCAACAAAATGCACAACTCTGAAACTTTACGTTTCGGAACATTAATTAATTTAGATCTTCTAGGTAAGGCCATAAATATAAGGAGGTGCAGCCCACCTAATGTAAATCAATGAGCCACCTAATGTAAACATACATGCATATATTTGTCAAATTTCAAATGCTATTCCAAAGCTTCAAATACAATGATCAAGAAGGAATAGTAAATTATCAAGATACATGTATCAAATTATCAATTTAAACAAAGCTTTCCGACCTAGCATGCAATAAATAATGTAACATCAGAGCTAAGTCTTAATACCATCTAACAAAAAAAAGAAAACATGTCATTCAAGTATTGATTCAATGTGTAATTCCAAAAATAAAATAAATTTGCATCATAATAACTAACAGATCAACTCATATTTTTTACTCTCATTAGTAAGTAGAAAGAACATTAATTTGCATCTAGAACCACCATTTTCTAGTGAATATATTCCTCATGCCGTTCTAGTAAAGTTCTGTAGCTCATTTTCATTTTCATTCCAGTAGTCCCTTAGTTATTCTATAACAATAATACCCTAAAGGAAGATGCAAATACAAAAAGTTTCAAGCTCTCCCTAGAAGGCCTAATCTATGAGCAAGAAAACAAGCTTCACAACAAGAACAATGGTTATAGCTGCTGTAAAGATGGTCAAGTGGACTGCATCTTTCAAGAGCTGCAGCAACTTTTGAAGATGGCACCCAAAATAAAAAAAAGTTACTTATTTTTTAAATGAAAATAAATTCGACAAATATATTAGTATATCCATTAAGGTAGCAGAGTCAATGATTCTTGGAAGCGTCACCTTTAATCTTTAACTAAAATAAAGGAAGCCCAGATCTCACATTCATATCTTGGTAGAAAGAGGAAAATCACCTTTCAATTGATCTAAAACAAAGTGAAAAAAATAATGGAGATGTACCTCCTCATGGTGTGAGCCGTGAAAACTACACAAGGATTAAAAACATTTTATAACTTAGAGCAATTAACACATGAATTCTTTCCAAGAATTCCCAATTATGCTCAACAGTTAAAATTTCAAGATCTTCAAATTTGCACACGTTTAAAAAGCATGGATAAGAGATACTAACTGGAAATGATTATTAATCATTCAAAGATGACATGTAAGCAGACAAGTTACACATATACGACTTCTATATCCTTTGGTCTAGAATATTTGTTTAAGTAGCATCAAAAAACTATACACATACCAAGTTATTTATCAAAAGGATATTCCTCATCTACAAACATCAAACCAACCTCGAAAATGTTGATACCATCATCATTGGCTCCCAATTCAAACAATAACCATCAAAACCACAAAAAAATGAAACGACAGAAATGAACAGTGAAAACCACAAAACCAGATACAATATGTAGAAAAGGAAGAAATCGAACCCAGAGGACAGTGGCGACAAAGGCTGGAGAAGAGAGAGCGAAAGCAATTTGGGTCGAGAGAGTGAGAGCTTCAGAATTCTCTCAAACCAACCCCGAAAATGCTGATACCATCATCATTGGCTCCAAATTCAAACAATAACCATCAAAACCACAAAAAAAATGAAACGGCAGAAATGAACAATGAAAACCACAAAACCAAATACAATATGTAGAAAAGGAAGGAATCGAAACCAGAGTACGGTGGCGACAAAGCATGTTGCTACTGTGACGACGAAGGTTGGAGAAGAGAGAGCGAAATCAATTTGGGTCGAGAGCGAGAGCGAGGGTTAGGAAGACAGAAAAAAATAGGAAAGCACAGCGTTATTTGATTGGGCTAAATAATGGACTTCTCTTTTCGCAACGTTTTTTTAGCCCTTCTCTTTTCGTAACGTTTAAAAAACGTTGCGAAAAGTGACTTTTTGCAACGTTTTTTAAACGTTGCAAAAAGTGATATTTCGCAACGTTTTTTAAACGTTGCAAAAAGTGAGATTTTGTGAGACTTTTTGCAACATTCAATAAACGTTGCGAAATGTCACTTTTTGCAACGTTTATTTAAAAAATGTTGTCATAGACCCATTTAGCAACATTCACTCACTCAAACGTTGCAATAGACCTCCTTTAGCAACATTTAATGAATGAATGTTGCCTTTTAAATGTTGCAAAAACTCTTTTTTCTTGTAGTGCTAAACCAAGAAAATCCCAATATGTAAACATAATTTTATTCAAAGAAACACAAGTGCAGAAGTTTTTACATGAAAAATAAACTAATCACACATCAAAGTAGCTGCCTTGTCTTGCCAAAGGCGCAGACTGTAACAGGCAACACAGTCTTGCCAAATGAGCAGAACATAAATAGAAATTAGGCTTATTTTAGAATTCCTAGTCTTGGCAAAGGAGCAGACTACAATAGAGAAAATCCTAAACAATTTCTTATCACTGAACTTTTCCGTTTCCTTTCCCATTGTCCTCCGCAACTCCCTTTCCTTTGCGCATCGTTTCTTCGTTGGGTAGTCGGATAAATTGTGACCGGGCTTCCTACAACTCTGACATATGCCTCTATTCTTCCCCACCAAGCGCCTCACTGTCATAATCAAACTATAACTAAGTTAATCCAAATACAACAAAAATACATGCACAAATCATCAATTTAGGAAGAAATGCATTTTTTTTCTTGACAAGGTCAATTGCTGTAAAATAATTGAAGATTGTTTTTAGCAACTTTTATGGCAAATAAAGTTGAATTATATGGAGTTTTTGTGTGGAGCACTTGGACATGTCGATACTCAAATACACTAAATGATGCTTATATGGTGTGTTTTTCATTTAGATTCTAGTTAACTTTGAACAATTCAACCACTGAGTATAGTCATTGATAGCCATTTGCATGGCACATCCAACTTTGAACAATTCAACCACTGAGTACAGTTGGATTTGAATGACACTTCACCAGCATCAAAAGTTTGGTTGTTGTCATTTAAATGGTATAAACTGCTAACTGCATTTCATTTATAGGGATGTAGGAGATTTTCAACAGGAGAATTTCAATGTGCTTATAGGTAGAAAAAAAATCAAAAAAATTTGTATAAAAAGGAAAAATAATTATTTCACCATTGTTGCCGTCCTCACCGTCGACTTCATTGCTGTCCATACCGGAAACCTCCAAAAAATGCACTGCTACTGGAATAAACGGGGAAAACCAGTGCTACTGGAAGAAACTAGCTACTGGGTTGATCGTTGTTGGACGGCTTCTCATTCACCGGCATCCGTACCGGAAAGCATCGACGAAAATCCGAGCTAGTGGGTTGAGAGTTGTTTGAGAGCTACTGGGTTGAGAGTTTGAGAGCTTCCAGTTTGAAGACTAAACAAGGGAGACGTGAAGAAATGGGGGGAAATGTGAAGAAAACAAGGGTTTTAATTTTGGGAATTTTTTTTTTTTTTTTTTTATATATTCAACGAGATTTTGAAGCAAAATATCACCAGCTCAGCATTATGGATCCCCTTATGTAGCATGTGATGTACCAGTAGCAATTTCCATTTTTTTTTGGGTCCAAGTGGTGAATGACAAGTTGGACTTGCCTAAACTTAAAATAACCCCAAACCCAATACCTCTTTTGTTCCTCTAGCTATCACCTTCCCAACCATCTACTACAACGCTGTTTCAATGCTCGTTTCTTTCTTTCATTTTCTCTCTTTAAATACCACACCAACATATACAGCTAGCATTACCAATCTCTCTATCTTTCACAAACACTGCGTCTACTCTTTGTGTGTGGAGAAATGGCACCAGCACTGTTGAATCAAACCGTCTGTGTAATGGACGCATCGGGTTGTTTGGGCTCCGCTCTCGTCCACCGCCTTCTCCAAAGAGGATACGCCGTCCACGCCGCCGTCCACAACCATGGTTTGCTCGTTTTTCCTTTTATTTGCACCCCTCTTACATTTTCTCTTATCCGTTCTTAGCAGCAGTACCATAAAGCTGTTCTCCTGATGGACTTTTTGGTATTATAAGAATTATAGTGCCATATATTACAGCTCCGGGTTTTATTTTTTTTGTTAAAAGAATTATATATTTTGAATAATTCAATTCTGAAGGAGCCTTTTTTGCTTATATTTTACTTCAAAGTTCAGCAAATTGTGTTCAATTTCTCTTTTATATTTTTACAAATTATTAATGGAATATTGCAGATGAGCTGCAGACTTTGGAGAGATTATCGAGTGAGAACAAGAAATTGAAAGTATTTGATTCCGACCCTTTGGATTATCATAGCATAATGGAGGCATTGAAGGGCTGTTGTGGCTTGTTTTATTCCTTTGAGCTTCCTTCAGACAACCCCACCTATGATGTAAGTTTCTTTTTCCAGCTTTTATAATTAAGCAGTTTTCCCATGACTTATTTTTCAACTTAATTATTATTACGTATCTACCTCATTAATTAACTATACTTACAATATGATCGCTTTTTATGTACTTAAGTTGGCAAGTAATTGCTCATTTATTATGTGCCTAAATCTTGAAATTTAGACAATCAAATTAACTTGAGAGGACATTAAGTATTTAGGAATTGTCAAAGGCCTATGTTTTTCAAGATTATGCTGAATCAATCAAATCTCCAGGATGATGTATAGATTAAATTTGTTGACAATTCAAGAAATACGAATTTGTTAATTCATATGACCGAGTTCATACACTTCGAGCTGTAACATATATACAATTTATTTCAAAGCATGTGACACGAGATTGAAGAAGGTTTTATATGAACTTTGAAAAACAGCTAGGAAGTTCAACTCTGAAATATTTTTAAAGGTTGGATTGATGTTAACTAATCAAGAAATGTTGAGACTTGTTTTGAAGTGGTGTTTCATTTATGGTACAGGAATTTATGGGTGAATTAGAAGTAAGGGCAGCACACAATGTGCTGGAAGCCTGTGCACAGACAGATACCATAGATAAGGTAGTTTTTACTTCATCTGCCACAGCGATTATCTGGAGAGACCAGGACAATAGGTTCCCATCTGATGTCAATGAAAAAAACTGGAGTGACGTAAATTTCTGTAAAAAATTCAAGGTTGGAATGCGAAATCTTATTATATAATTGCTGAAATTCTTGATAGTAGAAGTATGGAGTTTGGAATTTGATGTAATTGAATTTGTACAGTTATGGCATGGACTATCAAAAACGGTGGCTGAGAAGACAGCTTGGGCATTGGCAATGGACAGAGGGGTGAACATGGTTTCTATTAATGCAGGGTTGTTGATGCATCCCAATCTTAGTATCAAAGATCCCTATTTCTTGGGGGCCGCTGAAATGTTTAAAGATGGTGTCTTTGTCGCTGTAGACCTCGGATTCTTAGTCGATGCTCACATTTGTGTGTTTGAGGACTCTTCTTCCTATGGACGATACCTATGTTTCAACCGTGTAATAAGTTGCAGCAAGGACGTTGTCAAGCTCACAGCCAGGCCTTTACCATCTTCATCTCCACAGGGGTAAAGTCCTTTTCATATATTCCAGCTCCTATGACATTTTTGAAACATTGTGTTGAACTTTTTTGGGTATGTGCAGGTTGGAGGACAACAGGGTCCACGAGCAGAGGATAAGCAGCCAGAAACTAAGCAAGCTCATGGTAGATTTTGATAGTGAGCCCAAACAGAGTGACGTTCTTAATCCAGTTTCGATGATGTGATCTAATTGTATGTGTGGTGAAAGTTTAGATATATCGAAATGGGAATTATCAAATTCATATAATTTATTTTGCTGGAATCTTGATGTATTCTTTGAATCCAGCGCAGTGCAAATCAAGCAATAGGGTTATTATTCTTATTCTTAGTAAAACAATGAACTTAGCCACATTAGATTGGATGCATGTGGCTAGGAAGGAGGGGATGTATTTGATTATTTTTAATTTCTTAAGTAATTGGTAATTTATAATTGACAAAAGCATACTCTCCATTTACTTTAGTGTATGTAAGTTTTCTCCATCGTAATCACTCAATGCTTTCTTGGATGGTTTACAATGTAGCAATTGCTTGTGATTTTTCTCTCTGTGTCATCCATTTATCGCCAGTTGTAGTATTTTGACACTTGTTCTAATTGGTAGAATTCAAACACCAAAGCCAACTGCTCGAAAACGTACGTTTCTCTAACTTGCTCAAGTCTGTTTCACCAATTTGTAGCATAGACTTGTGGCTGTGCATTGCAAACACATAAATTTTCTTTTCAGAGAACAACTTGCTTTACAATCCTTTCAAAAGTTAATTGAACCAAGGCAGCAGAGTAAGACATCAAACTAATTGATTTCCGAACCATTAAGCAATAATTTACTAAATAAGCAAATCTCAGTACATAATTCAAGCTATTATCCATTCATAATCAAATAACCACGAGCTGAACACAAAAATTCACAGTTTCAGGCGGTTGTTGCAGGTGAAGTCAAAGGCCGGCCAAAAGTTCATATATCAACAGGAACAAACTTTCCGTGGGATAAGACATTCCATAAATTTTTATTAAAAAATTGACACATAAATATAAGAGTTTTTCGTTTTTTTTTTAAAATTTTTTTTTTTTAAAAAAGGCAAATTCTTGGTGGTTACCAAAGTGAAACTAACGTGTCCACAGCGTTGTCTCTTGAGTGTTTCCTTCGGGCTAATTATCTCCAGTGCAGTGCGATCATTGATTTTTGCGACGTCTCGTTCCAATCGTCCAGAACCCCCACCGTCCTTTTCTTCTCTCTTATGCCTCCTCGCCATATAATTCATCCCTCCAGAACCAACTGACTCTTAAATCATTTTTCATTGCATTTCACTTCATAAAAATTCTACATTTCAAATAAATCGCTTTTGATTTTTGCGTACTAATGGGGGTTCCTTTATAACCGGCTGTATACAGCCGGTTATACAGCAGCCAAAAATCGGCTGTACAGCCGAAACACTGTGCTTTTGTTTCAGTATTTTCGTTATAACTTTTTATCCTGATGTCCGATTAAGGTGATTTAAAATGTATTGGAAAGATAACTCAAAGGGCTACAACTTTGTTAGAGATAGCTTCTTCTCAATTCGAATGTTTACTGGTCCAAAAATGGATCCGAAAAGTCGTCTGTTTTCGATTTTGGCTGTTTCACTATGCGTCTGTTCCAGTATTTTCGTCATAAAATTTTATCCCGATGTCTGATTAAGGTGATTCAAAATGTGTTGAAACGATAACTCAAATATCTAAAACTTTGCAAGAAATAGCTCCTTCTCAATTCGAACGTTTACTAGTCCAAAAATGGATCTTAATCTCCAACTAAAAATTTGGACATCATTGTGAGGTTGAAAATTGATTTATTTTCACTCATTTTGATCTTTAGTTGTATCCATTTGGCCCCTAACATTCTCGAATCTTCATCGTGAGTTTCGACACAATTTTTGAATATTTTCACTTTAGCCCCAAATTTGGATCTTGTCATTTTCGTTTTTTCTTTCAATTTTTACTTCCATTCATCGAGTTTCACCTAATAATATATTATATAATAAATTAGGCTATAATTACATTTAAAGAATTACGAAATGTCAATATTTTAGAACTCGAATAAGTATATAAAATACACTTATCAAGCAAAAAAGTCGATTGTTTTTTTTTTTTTTTAAAGAAATTTATGTTCCCACTATAAGCCGAATTTTTGAATGAATATTTACAAACTCTGTTTTGTCATGCAAATTTATGAAGATTGTACTACCGATTTGTTATTTTGATGATTTTTAATTGAATGAAAATAATCGATGGATATGAAAATGTACGAATGACATACAACGTAGTATGCTAACACATATGACAGGGATTACATCGTACGAGGAATTGTACATTGATATACGGAACAAGCTAACGTCGATTCACCTCAATAAGATATGGTACTGAGAAATCTATTCAAATGCATTTGCCATTTTCAATTCCACATATGAAGGTTACATTTTGATATTGAAGTGAATTATTTGTTTGAGTTGAACAAAACGTAAATGGCGCTGAAACTCTTGAACCATTTACGTTTTGTTCAACATTTACAGTCGACTTTTAGGCTCCATTTTTGGACCAATAAACGTTTGAATTGAGAAGAAGCTATTTCAAGCAAAGTTGTAGCCCTTTGAGTTATATTTTCAACGCATTTTAAATAACCTTAATTGGATATCGAGATAAACGGTTATAACGAAAATACTAGAACAGACGCATAGTGGAACAGCCAAAACAACCGACTTTTCGGATCCATTATTGTTCTAGTGAAAGTTCAAATTGAGAAGGAGCTATCTCTAGAAAGGTTGTAGCCCTATGAGTTATATTTTCAAATCATTTTGAATTACCTTAATCGGATATCGGGATAAAAAGTTATGATGAAAATACTGGAACAAATGCATAGTGGAACATCCAAACAGTCGACTTTTCGGATCTATTTTTGGACCAGTAAACGTTCGAATTGAGAAGGATCTGTTTCTAGGAAAGTTGTAGCCCTTTGCGTTATTCTTTCAACGCATTTTGAATCATCTTAATCAGATATCGGGATAAATAGTGAAGACGAAAATACTGGAACAGCCAAAACAGCCTACTTTTCGGCTCCATTTTTGAACCAGTAAACGTTCGAATTGAGAAGAAGCTATTTCTATTGAAGTTGTAGCCCTTTGAGTTATCTTTCCAACACATTATAAAATTTTCAATTTATATTTTCACCTGAAAGTGGCGGAGATTAAACAAAATGTTAAGTTCTGCATTATTTTAGTTGCATAAAAATCTCAAATGAAGGATTTGAAATTAGAATGGAGAAAATTTCCTGCTGTCTACGACTCCTAGTCCAACTTTCTGCAAATGAAAGTAAAAAAAATCCAGTTTGAAATTCAAGTTGAACTTGTACACTCAGGTATTTTTGCACTCTGTGTGAGTGTGTGTAACTCTTGTGATGTTTACTATTTTTTTCTGAATGAAGTTCTATTGTCTCTTACTTTTGTATCGTTTTCTACTTGCGGCTAAAGTCATAATGGCAGGTAAGAACTGTGAAAGTGAGCATGTCTCTTTAGGTGCTTCTGAACAAGATATCAAAGAGTTCTTTTCATTCTGTGGGGAAATTGAACATGTTGAATTAAAGAGGTTATATTCATAGGCATTTCGAGTTGTTTCCCCCCTTAAAAATTTGCTGCAATTTTTTTATCTTCCAATTGTTTACCTTACATCTTGATCCAAGTGATTGTAAAGTTTCTGTTGTCATCGCTTCATTTCATCTCTATTTTGGTTTTAGTGAGAATGAGCGGTCGCAATCTGCATTTATCACTTTCAAGGATCCTCAGGGTGCAGAAACTGCCCTTCTTCTTTCGGTATACCTTTCACTTTCTTGAAATATAGTTAAAATCATTTTAGAATTTTTCCTTGAACTTGGTGTTTTCTACAAGGAAAATCTATAACAAGTCTTCTGAATTATTGCTGAAGTAAAGAGTAAAGGATTCTACTTATCTTCTATGGTTAATTTCTGTGAGATTATCATGTATCCAATAAAGTTGAGTTTCTTTCTTAGGGACAAACATTACAAAGCCCTTTTAAAAATTCTTCAATCTGGAAAAGCCATTATATTTTTAATTCCTCATAAGAAAACCAAAAATACCAGTTGTTACTTCCATAAAATCCAATGGCCTTGTTGGACCGATTCTGAAATAAATTCTGAGAGTAGACAGTGGCGTAGTAGAGAGCTCTCTATCTGGTTTTTCTTCTTGCAGCCCAATTGATTTCTGGCTTCTCCTCCCCACCAGTACTCTTTTCTCTAACAACCAGAGAAGGTGACAAGAATATTTTCTTTCGACATATGTAAGACTAGTTTTGATAATAAAGGCAATCTTTCATTTATGACAATGAAGTTATGTAATATTACTAAAATGTGGTTTTGTTCTTAAGGCTCTGCTTCTCTTTTAGTTTGGGATTGTAATAATGGTAATTGAAGACATTATATCAGCTACTTCTCTTATAATTGAATATGGAATTTTTCAGCAGCCTCGGTCATTGTACAATATCAAATCTCTGACAATGAGATAGGATGTTGAACTTGAATCCCACAAAGTTGCAACAATTGAAACGAAGCTGTAGTCTCCTTGGGGATTGATTATTTAAAGTATGAACTGGGTAATTTTCTGTGGATATATTTTCGACAAATAGAAGGTTGGATATCGTTTCCATTCAGGGATATATATATTACTCAATACACTTGTTTTTCTCTATATTGATAAATGAAATTCTCTGGCCTGATAAGTTGTAAGCTGTAACTATATGATGGAGGGTTTATTTATTTTGTTAATGTGGCCTTTGAGGGTATTATGTCCAAATTTCTGACCAACTTATCATCATAAGGGTATTCAGGAAGAAAATAAATAAATGAATGAATGAATTAAAGATAGCCATACTTCTAGTTTTTCTTCTTGTTGCTGGTGTGGAATTCTTCATTTCGTCACTGTATTCCTTAGTCTATTCTAGAATCTTTTGCTCGATAAATTTTTCTTTTCTTAGTCTATACTAGAATCTTTTTCTTGATAATTTTTTCTTTTCTTTTTTTGTTTCTACAATTCAGTTACGGTGGTATACTGACTTATAGAAAGATTCTTAACAATGCGAAATGGATGCATGTGTAATTGTATGTATATCTTGACTTTGAAATGTTATTAATTGTATGATTTAACTTCAACTGCACATTTCTTTGGCAGGCAGATGCAAGTGATGGCTTGTATAAGGGCAGAAAGGGGATCAAGAAAATTGAGCATGATTATCTATCGAAAGAGGATTCCTGATGTTGTGACAGCCACCCAAGTTAAAGCGACAAGGAGATTGAAGGCTGTTAAAGCTTCTGCTGCATCATGTGGATTGAAACTAAAACCAGACGTAGAGCCGTCTGGAAAGTTTTCTTGTTTCGATCTCAAGACTGATAAGTTTGGCTTAAAGGATTTTGCTTGAACACAGAAAATAGGGGAATGTCCTGTGTGTCATCCATCAAAGAAGGAATTTGAGGATCCTTTGGTTTATGTACAGAAAATTTCTTCAGAAGAATCAAAATATGGTAACTCGATAAATCTTGTCATTCAATAACTCGGCAATGATCACATGATCCTTTTATTTGCCCAAAAGTTAAGATCTATTGAATTCTTAGTTATATTTACTTCTAATTCTCTATTTTTGTAACTTAGTAGTAATGGTAGTCTTCCAATGTTAGCAAAAAGTAGTATTTTTAATCCTCCAACTTGTCTACTAAGTTACAAAAATAGAATATTAATAAAATTTAGATATTATGGGATATTTTGTGACACAAACAAATATCCCAAAATATCTATCATTAAAGCCCTTGATAAATTGCACTCCAAGTCCTTCGAATTTCTAGTGTGTGCATTTTAGTCCCTAATTTCATAATTTTGTACACATTTGGTCATTTTTCTCCTCTTTTCGCTTGTTTACTTCTTGTCGGGGTCTTTGGCCTACAAAAGTAACAATTACACAATGATAAATAGAGATCTACTCAATTTTATCAATAATAAACTCCAAAAAAGTGCCAAATAAATGTGTAAAAACACACTTATCATATTACAATCCACAAAGGACATTGTGCAACACAACTGATTTCTTAACCATTGTTATGTTCAGGCTTTAACTGTGGTGAGGCTGTAAATTTTGCAGTTGGAGATTGGTTTCAATTTGGGGAAGAAGCTGGCACTCGTTGTGCTAAGCTCGGAAGAATCCCAATCATCCCTTACGAAGAACTCCTTTGCAAAGAAGCAATGCTGCTTTTTAAGTCTTCGATTCATGAACATAATTCACCTTCAGATTCCATCTCTATTGCTGTATGAAGATTTCATTTGCATGTCTGATAAGATCACATCACCTTGTGCTCTAGTGTTTGAAGAAACTAAGAAAATCAGCAACTATTTGTCCTAAATCTCAAGGAACCATCTATTGTATCCTATGTAAACGGGAATGTTACATGGCACATTGTGTGTAAATGTTACAACGATCCCATGTGTCTTTTTCACGGTACAAACTCTTTTACTTGCAATGGAATCAAATTTATGTGTGACTTTTCCTTTTTTCCCTTTTACTTTTAAAAAATAAAGTATTTAATCAAAAACATCTCTTAATGAATGATGGACTGGAATAATAATCCTGTAAATTTGACTGATATTTCACTTTGTGATGCAGAGAGAGAGGTTCTTAACCGCAAATGTGGAACTTCTTGCAGAATCTATCTTAGAGACACCATATTAGAAATGGAAACTGCGGCAAAAATGTTTGAACGAGAAGAAGAAATACATCAGAAAGTTGAGCTACATTTGAACTGTGATCCTTACTTGTGGATGCAGAATATAATTTCTAGCACAAAACTGAAATACATTCCTTACTGTAAGGTAAGTATGGAATTATATAAAAAAAATTCTGATACATATATTCTGAGTAATGGTTACCAGAAGCACAAGGTATGTGAACAAACGCTTTCTTTCTGATTTAAAATTTCGATCCCTTTAGTGTTAATCTTTCAAATATTATACGTGGATTTTTCTTGAAAAGAAGTCAACATGATTCAATAATTGAGGAAACCATTCAAGAGTTCTTTCTTAAAAGTTCGCCTCTTACATAAATTTATAATAAGAGGAACGCTCTATTTGTATCAATGTCTTCTAGGCCTGACTGAAGAAAATTGTAAAGAAAGTATTGGTCAAAATGCTACAGTCGAGGAAATAGGAAGAGGAGGCTGCATCGGAGAGAAATGTAATCCATTGAAAACTAGAGGAAAGAATTTCAAGAAAATTTCATTGTCATCTTTGTGATAAATAAGCAGGTTTATAGTAGATATGTGCCTGTTGGGATGATACAGACACTATATAGTTGTTTAGAATATGTACAACAAAATGTGTTTTTCAAAATTATTTGATGAAATTATTGGTTATTTGTTGAAGTACCTGATGTAATAAGAACTATCAGAAAATTAAACACTTAAAAAGGGTCCCATATCAATGCATATGTATCTTCATAACCTCTTTATGTCAAAAGTAGAACTCTAGAGAAGAAACGTGAGAATCTTGACAAGAGAGAGAGGGAGGGAGAAAAATATTTGTAAGCTCTGAGTCATAAGATACAATGTAATAAAGCATCAACATGCTCCTTGGCAACTCATAAGAAGAAAATTCCTGCAAAGTGAGCTAGTAGAAGAACCGCAATTATTAAGCTCTTTATGCAACAAGGCTCAAACAAGCACCATTCTATTGTAACTTGTAGCAATTTACAGTCCAAAGTATACCAAAGATAGCAACAGAAATCAAAAGAACACAGAGATTTTTCGCCCGAAGGCCCGGATGTTCACCCAAAAGGGCTACTCACCCGTTGAGCATTCACCTTAGTGAATAACGCTCCAATCCACTAGTAAGGAACCAAAGTTCATCAAGTTACAGACATCAGAGACCCAAAAATATCACTCGACAAAGATGGCCCTCAGATCTCACTCTCTAACTCTCCAGATTACACCAAGTAACCACTAGCACTTCTGTTCACCAAGAATCAGAAGAAAAACACAACAGGACTTGTAATCTATACTAGAAATCACCAAGATAACATAGCCCAAAGATTTACAGAGTCGAAAACCAAAGGTTTTCTGTAGAGAGAAGAATACTCTCGAAGAAGGAGAGAAAACCCTAGACTAGAGAGTGAGTCGAATGAATCAGGATTGGAACCGTCTAGAGAGTTATAGGACAGATAGCATCCAATGGTCATGCCTTCACCACGTGTCTCCATCCCAGTCGTTTCCCACACATAAAGAAAGACGTGTTTCAGCAAATGCGAGAATCAACAGTGATGGGCTACCCGGTTGCTTTGGGCTGGATCACATTTGGGCTGGGCTGATGTTAAGCACATTTCAACAATCTCCACCTTGCTTGACATCATCGAGCCTCTAGTGGATTAGAGATTATCACTTCAGTTTCATTTGCTCTGGTACCTGAAAAAAGATTTTAGTTAGTAATGATATTTAGGAAATTTAAACAATCCCTAAATTTATACAAATGAAGTATTTTTGTACCCATATCTGCTGGATTACACTTAGTAGAAACTTTATCTAGTTTTATAATTCATTTTTCTATGATATCCCTTATAAAATGAAATTTGACATCTATATGTTTTGTCCTATCATGAAAAACTGGATTTCTACTAAGATGTATGGCAGATTGGCTGTCTGAAAAGACAGTAACATTACTATCAGAGAAACCAATTTCATCTAATAAATTTTTCAACCAAATGCCTTCCTTTACAGCATCAATAGCAGCAATATACTTAGCCTCAGTAGAGGATAGAGCAACTATCTTTTGCAGTTGTGATTTCCAACTTATGCATGTGTTATTTACAGTAAAAACATATGCAGATGTAGATTTTCTATTGTCACAATTTCCAGCAAAATCAGAATCAACAAAACCTTTCAGCTGTATTCCATTTTTACTATTACAGAACATTAAACCCAGATTAACAGTACCTTTCAAGTATCTCAACAACCATTTTAAGGCTTCCCAGTGGTATTCACCAGGGTTACTCATATACCTGCTCAAGGTACTTATAGCAAATGCAAGATCAGGTCTAGTGCATATCATAACATACATAACAGAGCCAATAGCATTAGCATAGGGAATCTTATCCATTCTTTTTCTTTCAAAATCAGATTTAGAGCACTGATCCACAGTAAATTTAAAATGGTTGTCAAGGGGTAGGGTGACATCTTTTGCTTCATACATAGAGAATCTAGTCAAAATCTTCAGAATGTAAGCCTGTTGTGTAAGAAACAGAGTATGGTCAGATCTATTTCTACTAATTTCCATTCCTAGAATTCTTTTAGCATTACCCAGGTCCTTCATTTCAAATTCCTGTTTCAGTCTTTGCTTGATGTTATTAATTTCAGTTACATCACAGCCAGCAAGTAACATATCATCAACATATAGCAAGAGATAGTAAGAGTTAGGGCCTCTTTTACCTTTATAGTAGAAACATTGATCATATTCACTTCTATTAAAATCAAGACCTTTTATAAAAGTATCAAATCTGATATACCATTGTCTAGGTGCTTGTTTTAAACCATAAAGTGATTTTTTCAGAATACAAACACAGTTTTCTTTCCCCTTTTGTTCAAAACCTTTTGGCTGATTCATATAGATTTTTTCATCTAAATTTCCATGCAAGAAGGCAGTTTTAATATCCAATTGTTCTAATTCAAAATCATATTGTGAAACAATGGACAACAATATTCTTATGGAGGTGTATTAGATTACAGGGGAAAAAATCTCATTGTAGTCAATTCCCTCCCTTTGGTTAAAACCCTTAGCTACTAGTCTGGCCTTGAATCTCACATTTACATCCTTAGAATCACCTTCCTTAATCTTATAGATCCATTTGCAATCAATAACTTTTGCTCATTTAGGTTTATTAACTAGGTCCCAAGTTTTATTTTTCTCCAAGGACATCATTTCATCTTTCATGGCTTCAATCCATAAATTTGCATTTTTTCCTTCTATAGCCTCCTCATAAGTGTTAGGCTCATGATCTAGAAAATTTTGAATGTTAAGGGCTGTGACAAAGTCAGGTTCACTGTATCTCAAAGGTGGTCTTATTTCCCTTCTGGTTCTATCCCTAGCCAATTGATAGTCATCTAAGGGGTTTATTTGTTGGTCAAGTTCTGTCTCAGTATTAAGGTCATCATTTTCCTGTTCAGGTTCTATGGTATGCTCCACCTCAAACTGATCTTCATTTCCAGCATTGAAATCAGCTGAAATGGTTTCTGTTTGAAGATTGTTTTTGTTTGAGTCAGTTTCAGTGGTGGCAGACTCTTTAACCTTAAAACAGGGCAGGTCTTTCTCATTAAAAACCACATTTCTGCTTATGGTAACCTTATAGCCTCCATGATCCCTTAATCGAATTCTATAACCTTTGACTCATTCCCCATACCCCAAGAAAATGCCTTTCATGGACCTAGGTTCTAACTTACCTTCATTTTGATGAACATAGGCAGCACAGCCAAAATTTTTTAGTTTAGAGTAGTCTGCAGGTTGACTATTCCAGATCTGGTCAGGGGTTTCATAATTCAGAGACTTAGTGGGACATTTATTTATAAGGTATGATGCAGTCTTGACAGCTTCACCCCAAAAAAGTTTTGGAAGGCCTGAACTGATAAGCATGCACCTAACTCTCTCCAATAGGGTTCTATTCATCCTCTCAGCTAGGCCGTTCTGTTGTGGGGTATAGGTGACAGTCCTATGTCTAAGAATCCCATTTTCTTTGCAAAAATTGTCAAACTCCTCATTGCAAAACTCAAGGCCATTATCAGTTCTAAGGGCTTTAACCTTTTTGTTTACTTGATTTTCAATAAGGTTTTTCCAAGTGACAAAGTTTTGAAAAGTGTCCGACTTATTTTTCAAAAGGATAACCCAATTTTTTCTAGACAAATCATCAACAATCAAGAAATAGTATTTAAAACCAGAGTAAGTATTCACAGTGGCTGGTCCCCACAGATCAGCATGAAGATAGTCAAGTATGGATTTTGATTTATGAATACCAGAAGCAAAAGGCAATTTCTTTTGCTTACCAAATATGCAATGTTCACAGAAAGATACTTTTTCAATCTTATCACTTCCTAAGAAGCCCTTTTTCTTAAGAATATGCAGATTTTTATCACTGATATGTCCTAGTCTCTTGTGCCATATTTCAGATTTATCAGACTGTGTGTCAACAGCAGCATTGGACTGAAAACTTAAATGTGAGGTTTTCAAAATGTAAATCCCATTAGATTTTTCAACTTGAACAATTTTAGAAAGATTCTTTTGAAGTATCAAGGAACCTTTATTGATGGTGGTGAAAAAACCTTCATCATCAAGAGTACCTAAAGAGATTAAGTTTCTCTTCAGGCTGGGGATGTACCTGATCTTATTTAAGGTCAGTACATATCCATTTTCAAGTTTCAAAACAATTTTGCCAATTTCTTTAATTTTGCAAGAGAAATCATTTCCCATTATTACTTGTCCTCCATTTACTTCCATGAATTCAGTGAAGTATTTTTTACATGGTGTCATGTGAAAGGTACAACCTGAATCTAAGATCCATTCATCTTTTTCAGATGAGTGGCAAGTCACATAGACTTGACCATTAGAGGCTGCAGCTTCTTCATAAGCTAGGGTAGCACCACCTTCAATTTTATTAGAGTTTTTCAGTTCATCCATTCTCTTGATACAATCTTTTATAAAATGACCCATTTTACCACAGAAATAACATCTCTTTCCTTTAGCCTTACTATCAAACTTATTGAACTTAGTTTTGCCTTTTGAAAAATTTCCTGAGTACTCTTTGGGTTTTCCAAAGATTTTGTTTTGAAATGAATTATTGTTCTTCTTATAGGAATAGTTTCCTCTGATGTGATAGCCAACTCCAGTAATGGAGGTTTTTGTTTCACTTTTAAATTCAAGTTCTTTATTCCTTAAGGAAGCAACAATGTCATCAACAGTGACAAAAGTCCTACCATATTCTAGGGCATTTTTAAGTTCCTTATACTTATCAGGTAAGGAAGATAGTAAGGCTACAGATTTTTGGTCACTTGATAGAGTCTCACCACTATTGGTGAGATCTTGTGAAAGTTTATTAAATCTGCCAAGATTTGTTTCAAGATCAGAATTGGATTCAAATTTGAAACTGAAAAACTGTTTCCATAAGTAACATTTGTTGGGAAGAGATTTGGTTTTGTACAAAGATTCAAGTTTAGTCCAAATTTCAATTGCAGTAGTGGTGTCACCTACTTCTCTAATCACATTATCAGATAAATGCAGGAATATGGTGCTCCATGCAGTTTCAGTTTGCTCAGTTCTCCTAATTTGGGTGACTTCTTCACCCCAAGATTCATCTAAAGGTTTTGCACATTTTTGTTGCATTAGTAATGCCTTCACCTTTTTACTCCATAGATTAAAATCACCTTTAGCATTCCACATTTCAACATCAACTTTAGTACTTGCCATAGATTTCATATAGAAAAGGTATGCAAAAAACTAACAAGTAAGTTGAGCAAATGCAGGAATGTATGCAGACTGAGATCACTGCAGATATTAACGTGCAGATAATGTTCACACAGAATTATATGTGCACTTAATTCAACAAGGATCAAATTATATCAGGTAACTCAATAGTAATAGCTGACAGAAAATTCGAAAAACAGAGATTAGGGTTTTTCTTGAAGAAACCGTTAAACCTGTCCCCTCAGATTCTAGGGTTCTCTTATGAAACCCTAGACAAAGGAAGATTAAGGTGGGTTTCAACCAAGAAAAGGATAAAAACTGAGCAACTCGAAATATTAGCAGCCAATAAGGGTTAAAAAAACTCGTTACCAGATGTGTCTCAGTGCAAGATGTAAAATAGTGAAAACCAGACTATTTTACTTTTACTCCAAAAATGAGGATCAGTTCCAATATTGCAGATCTATAAAGATCGGCAGCAAGATCACCAAGAAACCAAGAGTAAAACCAGATCGAAGGCCTCCAATAACCAGATCGAATGTTCTGATACCACTGTAGCAATTTACAGTCCCAAAGTATACCAAAATAGCAACAGAAATCAAAATAACACAGAGATTTTTCGCCCGAAGGCCCGGATGTTCACCCAAAAGGGCTACTCACCCGTTGAGCATTCACCTTAGTGAATAACGCTCCAATCCACTAGTAAGGAACCAAAGTTCATCAAGTTACAGACATCAGAGACCCAAAAATATCACTCGACAAAGATGGCCCTCAGATCTCACTCTCTAACTCTCCAGATTACACCAAGTAACCACTAGCACTTCTGTTCACCAAGAATCAGAAGAAAAACACAACATGACTTGTAATCTATATTAGAAATCACCAAGATAACATAGCCCAAAGATTTACAGAGTCGAAAACCAAAGGTTTTCTATAGAGAGAAGAATACTCTCGAAGAAGGAGAGAAAACCCTAGACTAGAGAGTGAGTCGAATTAATCAGGATTGGAACCGTCTAGAGAGTTATAGGACAGATAGCATCCAATGGTCATGCCTTCACCACGTGTCTCCATCCCAGCCGTTTCCCACACATAAAGAAAGACGTGTTTCAGCAAATGCGAGAATCAACGGTGATGGGCTACCCGGTTGCTTTGGGCTGGATCACATTTGGGCTGGGCTGATGTTAAGCACATTTCAACATAACTTATATCGAGGATCCTTTAAGATAAAAGTGTACTCTCGTGTTCAAGAGATCAATATCTAGGAGACAATTATGTTTATTGTCAATAAAAGACAAAGAGGAGCACAATGAGTGGCTTTGACAATAAAAGACAATTATTTTCAAGGCAAATGAAATTTCATTGAGATCTCAAAAAACTATCAATGTTCAACTTATTTACATAATTACCTTCATGTGGTATATATGCCTCTTGCACGGAGAGAAGAGAACATATTAAGACCTTGTTTGGTACGAATTAAAATTGAATTTTAATCTAAATCGAAGTTAAACAATCAATATTAACTATATTTTTATGGGTCCCATATCTTTTCAACTACACATTTCAAATTTTTTTTTATCACAATTCGTCCCGACCCGCTTTTTCCGAGTTCACGGGATCATGGCTTCGCCCAGGGTGGGTATGGCCCGCGTGGGACTGGTTCCCTGATCCTGACAATTCGTCCATGGGGTTACTTTTATGAATCGTGTGTGGAGATGGGGCTGCTATCAAGTAGGGGGCCCTCCTTCTAGCGCCAAACTGTTGACGTTCAAAATTGCATGAACAAGATTAAGGCCAACTAAGAGTGCAGAAAGTAGTCTAAAAGACACAATGAAGAAGAATGTTAGATTGTCTCTGAAACGATTACTTTTCTTTTGTGGATGGTTTTGAATATTCAAAAGGGTTTGCTGGGGTTTTTCTCCTTAATGTATTCCTTTAGACTTTCTGTCTGCCTCCCTGCCATCTTTGTTTTCTGAGCCTTTTATAGTAGGAACATAACAACGTCTAATCCTTATGTCTTATCAACCCCGGGACTGAGCCGAGCTGATTGGGGGTGTTGTCCTAACGGGATTGGCGCCCGACCTTAACGTTGTACTGTTGACTGAGGACGATGGGACTTGTTGATCCAGGCAGTAAATGCATTGTCTACTAAAGCAGGCTAAGGTTTCTGATTGGGGGAATAGGTGGGCGCTGACACAGGACCTTTCCACGTGTATCTCTTTGGTTTGATGCCAGAAGATCTTGTCAGTGATCTGTAATGATTAGCCACTGTAGCGTCTTGGAAGACTAAAATGGCTTGTTGGGGAAGCTATGCTCTTGCCGACCTGATCTAGCATAACCGAACTCCCTTTTCCTCGTCCTCATTGGGACATGACAGTCCGAGCTCAACGACCTCGGAGGTCGGTGTCAACAGTTACCCCCCAGGTCAGGTCTAATTTTAAATGAGAGTCTGACCTTATTTAACCGTCATGGCACAAGTACCAACCCGCGTAATAATTGCTTCTGCCACCGCCAGGTACACCTGTCGCCAAGGGGGTGGCTAGACGTCTTCACTTCTTTCCAGGCATTGATTGACAGCCGCGTGCATTTATTGCCATTTTCTGCCGGTTTACATCCCGCCTTTTGCCATTCTTGAACGCTTCCTTCCGTCTTTCTTTAGTATTTTCGAATTCCATTTTCCCCCATTCCTAAATTCGCAAACTCTTCGGTCCCTTTTTCTTTCCCTGAATTTCCGACCAAGATAATTGCCCAGGTATTCTCCTGCCATTTTTAGGATACCTTTTCTTTTGCGCATTACTTACTCTTTAACACGCTTACATGAGCTCGGACGAATCCCGTATGCAGTCCTGGGGAAATCAACAGGAAGAATTTGTACCATCTTCGTCCACCCAGTCATTTAGTGCATCGTCCGCTAGTTCCGATTGCCAGGAAGTATTCACACCCACCCCCATCGCGTCATTTTATCCTTCTCCGCCCCCTCCTAACCCAACATCAAATTCACCTAGAAGTATGGAGCATAGGCGTAAGTTAAGGGAAGAGAGGGTACGCGAGGAGAGCAGTAGCGAGAGTGGTACTTGGGGAGCGAGTAGCCTCAGGTCGGTAGTGACGGAGGGTTCATTAGCTGCAGTTAGGGCCAAGTATGGCATCCCCCCTTCCGTAGAACTAGTGGGTGCCACTTTCTTCCGACCGAGCTAACAGCCCCCCTGAAGGATGTGTGGCCCTTAACGGCGCCATTCTGCAGGCTGGTTTAAGGCTGCCCTTTCCAAAGATCGTTAGGTCGTTCTTTTCTTCCTGGGAAATAGCCCCTACCCCTGTGTGCCCCCCCCCCCCCCCAAACCAGAAACCCCCCCGAACCCCCCAAACGGGTGGAGGACCTTGATAGCGACCTTGATTTTGTGGAAGCAGTTAGGTCACCCCGAACTAGATGTATCCCAGTTCAATTCTCTCTTTGCCTTTAAAGAAGATGGGAAGAAAACGGGTTGGTGGTATACTAGTACTAGGCCCAGGACGGGGGGTTCACTAGTTTTTAATACGCCTCCTCACTCAAGGGTGAAATAGAGTTTCTTTTTGTTTTGGGGGAGTGGCAATTCCATCCGGACGAGGTGGACAAGGGGGATGTAGTCCCCACCCTTTATCATTCCCTTTGTAAGTGAGGGTTCTTACTGCCTTTTTGTGGAACCATTGTCTGGTTTGGCTAATCTGCCTTTTCTTTGTATTTTTGCAGTTTTACCGACCTTGCCACCTGAGCTCGACGATCCAGAAGCGGGCTGACTCAATCCGAGCGCTTCCTAACAGAGAGAGATCCTGCAAGTTTGTAATTACAAACGACAATTTATTCCAAGCGGGTCTACTCCGAGTTATCCCTCCGATCTCAACGCATAGCAGATCTCGGGCCCCAGCTCCTCCTGCCTCTTGTAAGGGATTTTTTATGTTTTTATTGGTTTTACTGGCTCTTTGTCCAATACTAACCTTATCCTTTGCCTTTTTCAGATCAACGACCGGATATGTTGAATTTTCGCGCGGCTAGGGCGGCTAAGGCGGCTGAGGCCGAAAAAGGAAGAGAGAGGATTTTGCTGCTAAGGGGACAACCCGACCTGAGGGAGATGAGGTGGAACAAGAAGACGAGCAGCCCTTGCAGAGGCGTTGTCCATCAAGCCTGTCGCCTGATCCCGTCCTCCCAGACTCTCATATTCATACGGCGGCTACGGTGGATGTTGCCGCTTCCTCTTCTAAGTCCCCGGAGAAGTGTCCTGACCTTCAGAGGTCGGGTGTTGAAGATTTGGTTGGGCGCCGACCTGAGATCCTTCTGGACTTCCTTAGAGCTCCTTCCCCAGCAAGGGAATCAGTTGCTGCCTTCCCCTCGCCCCTCAGAGAGTCTGCCGTTTTGATGACACGGAGCTGGCCTGACAAAGAGCAGCAATTTCTGAATGAGATGCCCGTCGGGGAGAACGTCCTCACAGCTCAGCTTCATTGTCATAGAGCTGTTCTCCATATGTTCTTCCGGGGTGGACAAGGTACAGAGTTTACTTTTAGTATCTCATACTTTGATTAGTGAACCTTCTATGTTTTTTGAAATGTTATCCTCGTGCCTTTCAGGTCAAAGCAGAACTTGATTCCGTGCTGGAATTCAAAGCCAAAGCCGACAAGCTCTTTTCTGAGGTTGAAGCGGAGAGGTCTGCTTTTGTGGAGGAAAAGAGGAGCTACGAGAGTCGGTTGGATAAGATGGGAGAAGAGCTCGACGCTTGCCTTACTAAGGAGCATAGGCTACTTGACGAGAACAAGGCGCTGCACTTGTGGGGGGAGAAGGCGAACTCCAGAGCTGAGCTTGAGAAGAAACGAGCTGATGAAGCCACAGCTCAGGCCATGGCTTTAAAGGCGGAGACCGATCTGAAGGTTTCTAAGGCTGTGGAGAAGTGGAGAGCTTCTCCAGCTTTTGACGCCATTGCCCAGGAAGCATATGTCCTGGCTATGGGTGAGATCGTCAAATTCATCAACCTGAAAAGGCTGGACTGGGATACTGCCTTTTTGGTGGAGGCTCAGGAGGAGCAAGAGAAGGAGATGGATCAGATGCTGAAAGCCGTTGAGGCCCAACAAGTCGAAGCTCCTTCGATTACACTTGATGAGCTCGCTCCCAATTCCCCTAATCCTTAGCTTTATGTATGTCTTCCAAATTCTTCAGCCCCTGTGCCCTTTTATTTTTTATGAATGGAAATACTTTGCTTGATGTTTTACTTTTGCTTTTTCATAATTTTAAATTCGCAACTCTCAAATGGACTAGTTAGTAGAACTTTTCGCTTGTTTGCGGTATAAAAAAAAGTCCGTTTCAGTTTTTTATAGAAATCTTTTATAAGAATTTCTCGTATATCTTAAGCTAAGTGTTGCAGCACTTACAACAATTAGTTCGGCCTACGGCATGGGTAGGGCTTTATAAGATATTCTCCTCTTCATGAGTAGGGCTTACTGGAGATTCTGCCTACTTCGTGCGTAGGGCTTAGGATCATGCTAAGTGTTGCAGCACTTACACAATTTAGCTCGCCTACGGCTTGGGTAGGGCTTTATAAGAAGATTCTGCCTACTTCATGAGTATGGCTTAGGAATCATGCTAAGTGTGGCAGCACTTACAACATTAGCTTGGCCTACTGCATGGGTAGGGCTTTATAAAAGATTCTGCCTACTTCATGAGTAGGGCTTAGAATCATGCTAAGTGTTTGCAGCACTTACAACATTCGCTCGCCTACGGCATGGGTAGGGCTTTATAAGAGATCCTGCCTACTTCATGAGTAAGGCTTAGGAATCATGCTAAGTGTAGCAGCACTTACAACATTAGCTCGGCCTACGGCATGGGGTAGTGGCTTTATAAGATATTCTGCCTACTTCATGAGTAGGGCTTAGGAATCAGGCTAAGTTTTGCAGCACTTACACATTTAGCTCGGCCTACGGCATGGTAGGGCTTATAAGAGATTCTGCCTACTTCATGAGTAGGGCTTAGGAATCAGGTCTAAGTGTTTGCAGCACTACACATTAGCTCGGCCTACGGCATGGTTAGGGCTTTATAAGAGATCCTGCCTACTTCATGATAGGGCTTAGGAATCATGCAAAGAGTTGCAGCACTTACAACAATTAGCTCGTCCTACGGCATGGGTAGTGCTTTTTAAGAGATTCTGCCTACTTTCATGAGTAGGGCTTACTGGGGATTCTGCCTACTTCGTGAGTAAGGCTTAGGAATCACCCGGCGTGGATGCCGTACTTCTTGGAGAGTCATTCTGATAACCATGCTTTTATTCATAGAGGCAGCATATTACGACAACCTATTGGTAATACTTTTTGAGGTGCTCTGCGTTCCAGGGGTGCTGTAAAATCCTGCCTTCCATATCTTCCAGTTCATAAGCCCCTTTGAGTAGTACCTTGCTTACCCTGTAAGGACCTTCCCAGTTAGGTCCTAAAGATCCAGCATTTAGTTCTCTTGTTGCAAGGAAGACCTTCCTTAGGACAATGTTGCCAACCTCGAACTCCCGCTTCTTTACCTTCTGGTTTTAGTATCTCGCATTGGCGTTGTTGTTTGTATACTGCATTTCTGACCTCAGCGACATCCCTTCTCTCTTCTATCAAATCCAATTCTTCTCGTAATGTTTGCTCGTTCCTGTCTTCTTGATACATCAGAGTTCTGACAGATGGAATTTCTACCTCAAGAGGGATCACGGCCTCTACCCCGAAGGCTAGGGAAAAAGGGGTTTATTACAGAACATTAAACCCAGATTAACAGTACCTTTCAAGTATCTCAACAACCATTTTAAGGCTTCCCAGTGGTATTCACCAGGGTTACTCATATACCTGCTCAAGGTACTTATAGCAAATGCAAGATCAGGTCTAGTGCATATCATAACATACATAACAGAGCCAATAGCATTAGCATAGGGAATCTTATCCATTCTTTTTCTTTCAAAATCAGATTTAGAGCACTGATCCACAGTAAATTTAAAATGGTTGTCAAGGGGTAGGGTGACATCTTTTGCTTCATACATAGAGAATCTAGTCAAAATCTTCAGAATGTAAGCCTGTTGTGTAAGAAACAGAGTATGGTCAGATCTATTTCTACTAATTTCCATTCCTAGAATTCTTTTAGCATTACCCAGGTCCTTCATTTCAAATTCCTGTTTCAGTCTTTGCTTGATGTTATTAATTTCAGTTACATCACAGCCAGCAAGTAACATATCATCAACATATAGCAAGAGATAGTAAGAGTTAGGGCCTCTTTTACCTTTATAGTAGAAACATTGATCATATTCACTTCTATTAAAATCAAGACCTTTTATAAAAGTATCAAATCTGATATACCATTGTCTAGGTGCTTGTTTTAAACCATAAAGTGATTTTTTCAGAATACAAACACAGTTTTCTTTCCCCTTTTGTTCAAAACCTTTTGGCTGATTCATATAGATTTTTTCATCTAAATTTCCATGCAAGAAGGCAGTTTTAATATCCAATTGTTCTAATTCAAAATCATATTGTGAAACAATGGACAACAATATTCTTATGGAGGTGTATTAGATTACAGGGGAAAAAATCTCATTGTAGTCAATTCCCTCCCTTTGGTTAAAACCCTTAGCTACTAGTCTGGCCTTGAATCTCACATTTACATCCTTAGAATCACCTTCCTTAATCTTATAGATCCATTTGCAATCAATAACTTTTGCTCATTTAGGTTTATTAACTAGGTCCCAAGTTTTATTTTTCTCCAAGGACATCATTTCATCTTTCATGGCTTCAACCCATAAATTTGCATTTTTTTCCTTCTATAGCCTCCTCATAAGTGTTAGGCTCATGATCTAGAAAATTTTGAATGTTAAGGGCTGTGACAAAGTCAGGTTCACTGTATCTCAAAGGTGGTCTTATTTTCCTTCTGGTTCTATCCCTAGCCAATTGATAGTCATCTAAGGGGTTTATTTGTTGGTCAGGTTCTGTCTCAGTATTAAGGTCATCATTTTCCTGTTCAGGTTCTATGGTATGCTCCACCTCAAACTGATCTTCATTTCCAGCATTGAAATCAGCTGAAATGGTTTCTGTTTGAAGATTGTTTTTGTTTGAGTCAGTTTCAGTGGTGGCAGACTCTTTAACCTTAAAACAGGGCAGGTCTTTCTCATTAAAAACCACATTTCTGCTTATGGTAACCTTATAGCCTCCATGATCCCTTAATCGAATTCTATAACCTTTGACTCATTCCCCATACCCCAAGAAAATGCCTTTCATGGACCTAGGTTCTAACTTACCTTCATTTTGATGAACATAGGCAGCACAGCCAAAATTTTTTAGTTTAGAGTAGTCTGCAGGTTGACTATTCCAGATCTGGTCAGGGGTTTCATAATTCAGAGACTTAGTGGGACATTTATTTATAAGGTATGATGCAGTCTTGACAGCTTCACCCCAAAAAAGTTTTGGAAGGCCTGAACTGATAAGCATGCACCTAACTCTCTCCAATAGGGTTCTATTCATCCTCTCAGCTAGGCCGTTCTGTTGTGGGGTATAGGTGACAGTCCTATGTCTAAGAATCCCATTTTCTTTGCAAAAATTGTCAAACTCCTCATTGCAAAACTCAAGGCCATTATCAGTTCTAAGGGCTTTAACCTTTTTGTTTACTTGATTTTCAATAAGGTTTTTCCAAGTGACAAAGTTTTGAAAAGTGTCCGACTTATTTTTCAAAAGGATAACCCAATTTTTTCTAGACAAATCATCAACAATCAAGAAATAGTATTTAAAACCAGAGTAAGTATTCACAGTGGCTGGTCCCCACAGATCAGCATGAAGATAGTCAAGTATGGATTTTGATTTATGAATACCAGAAGCAAAAGGCAATTTCTTTTGCTTACCAAATATGCAATGTTCACAGAAAGATACTTTTTCAATCTTATCACTTCCTAAGAAGCCCTTTTTCTTAAGAATATGCAGATTTTTATCACTGATATGTCCTAGTCTCTTGTGCCATATTTCAGATTTATCAGACTGTGTGTCAACAGCAGCATTGGACTGAAAACTTAAATGTGAGGTTTTCAAAATGTAAATCCCATTAGATTTTTCAACTTGAACAATTTTAGAAAGATTCTTTTGAAGTATCAAGGAACCTTTATTGATGGTGGTGAAAAAACCTTCATCATCAAGAGTACCTAAAGAGATTAAGTTTCTCTTCAGGCTGGGGATGTACCTGATCTTATTTAAGGTCAGTACATATCCATTTTCAAGTTTCAAAACAATTTTGCCAATTTCTTTAATTTTGCAAGAGAAATCATTTCCCATTATTACTTGTCCTCCATTTACTTCCATGAATTCAGTGAAGTATTTTTTACATGGTGTCATGTGAAAGGTACAACCTGAATCTAAGATCCATTCATCTTTTTCAGATGAGTGGCAAGTCACATAGACTTGACCATTAGAGGCTGCAGCTTCTTCATAAGCTAGGGTAGCACCACCTTCAATTTTATTAGAGTTTTTCAGTTCATCCATTCTCTTGATACAATCTTTTATAAAATGACCCATTTTACCACAGAAATAACATCTCTTTCCTTTAGCCTTACTATCAAACTTATTGAACTTAGTTTTGCCTTTTGAAAAATTTCCTGAGTACTCTTTGGGTTTTCCAAAGATTTTGTTTTGAAATGAATTATTGTTCTTCTTATAGGAATAGTTTCCTCTGATGTGATAGCCAACTCCAGTAATGGAGGTTTTTGTTTCACTTTTAAATTCAAGTTCTTTATTCCTTAAGGAAGCAACAATGTCATCAACAGTGACAAAAGTCCTACCATATTCTAGGGCATTTTTAAGTTCCTTATACTTATCAGGTAAGGAAGATAGTAAGGCTACAGATTTTTGGTCACTTGATAGAGTCACACCACTATTGGTGAGATCTTGTGAAAGTTTATTAAATCTGTCAAGATTTGTTTCAAGATCAGAATTGGATTCAAATTTGAAACTGAAAAACTGTTTCCATAAGTAACATTTGTTGGGAAGAGATTTGGTTTTGTACAAAGATTCAAGTTTAGTCCAAATTTCAATTGCAGTAGTGGTGTCACCTACTTCTCTAATCACATTGTCAGATAAATGCAGGAATATGGTGCTCCATGCAGTTTCAGTTTGCTCAGTTCTCCTAATTTGGGTGACTTCTTCACCCCAAGATTTCATCTAAGGCTTTTGCACATTTTTGTTGCATTAGTAATGCCTTCATCTTTTTACTCCACAGATTAAAATCACCTTTAGCATTCCACATTTCAACATCAACTTTAGTACTTGCCATAGATTTCATATAGAAAAGGTATGCAAAAAATTAACAAGTAAGTTGAGCAAATGCAGGAATGTATGCAGACTGAGATCACTTCAGATATTAACGTGCAGATAATGTTCACACAGAATTATATGTGCACTTAATTCAATAGGGATCAAATTATATCAGGTAACTCAATAGTAATAGCTGACAGAAAATTCGAAAAACAGAGATTAGGATTTTTCTTGAAGAAACCGTTAAACCTGTCCCCTCAGATTCTAGGGTTCTCTTATGAAACCCTAGACAAAGGAAGATTAAGGTGGGTTTCAACCAAGAAAAGGATAAAAACTGAGTAACTTGAAATAGTAGCAGCCAATAAGGGTTAAAAAACTCGTTACCAGATGTGTCTCAGTGCAAGATGTAAAATAGTGAAAACCAGACTATTTTACTTTTACTCCAAAAACGAGGATCAGTTCCAATATTGCAGATCTATAAAGATCAGCAGCAAGATCACCAAGAAACCAAGAGTAAAACCAGATCGAAGGCCTCCAATAACCAGATCGAATGCTCTGATACCACTGTAGCAATTTACAGTCCCAAAGTATACCAAAGATAGCAACAGAAATCAAAAGAACACAGAGATTTTTCGCCCGAAGGCCCGGATGTTCACCCAAAAGGGCTACTCACCCGTTGAGCATTCACCTTAGTGAATAACGCTCCAATCCACTAGTAAGGAACCAAAGTTCATCAAGTTACAGACATCAGAGACCCAAAAATATCACTCGACAAAGATGGCCCTCAGATCTCACTCTCTAACTCTCCAGATTACACCAAGTAACCACTAGCACTTCTGTTCACCAAGAATCAGAAGAAAAACACAACATGACTTGTAATCTATATTAGAAATCACCAAGATAACATAGCCCAAAGATTTACAGAGTCGAAAACCAAAGGTTTTCTGTAGAGAGAAGAATACTCTCGAAGAAGGAGAGAAAACCCTAGACTAGAGAGTGAGTCGAATGAATCAGGATTGGAACCGTCTAGAGAGTTATAGGACAGATAGCATCCAATGGTCATGCCTTCACCACGTGTCTCCATCCCAGCCGTTTCCCACACATAAAGAAAGACGTGTTTCAGCAAATGCGAGAATCAACGGTGATGGGCTACCCGGTTGCTTTGGGCTGGATCACATTTGGGCTGGGCTGATGTTAAGCACATTTCAACATAACTTATATCGAGGATCCTTTAAGATAAAAGTGTACTCTCGTGTTCAAGAGATCAATATCTAGGAGACAATTATGTTTATTGTCAATAAAAGACAAAGAGGAGCACAATGAGTGGCTTTGACAATAAAAGACAATTATTTTCAAGGCAAATGAAATTTCATTGAGATCTCAAAAAACTATCAATGTTCAACTTATTTACATAATTACCTTCATGTGGTATATATGCCTCTTGCACGGAGAGAAGAGAACATATTAAGACCTTGTTTGGTACGAATTAAAATTGAATTTTAATCTAAATCGAAGTTAAACAATCAATATTAACTATATTTTTATGGGTCCCATATCTTTTCAACTACACATTTCAAATTTTTTTTTATCACAATTCGTCCCGACCCGCTTTTTCCGAGTTCACGGGATCATGGCTTCGCCCAGGGTGGGTATGGCCCGCGTGGGACTGGTTCCCTGATCCTGACAATTCGTCCATGGGGTTACTTTTATGAATCGTGTGTGGAGATGGGGCTGCTATCAAGCAGGGGGCCCTCCTTCTAGCGCCAAACTGTTGACGTTCAAAATTGCATGAACAAGATTAAGGCCAACTAAGAGTGCAGAAAGTAGTCTAAAAGATACAATGAAGAAGAATGTTAGATTGTCTCTGAAACAATTACTTCTCTTTTGTGGATAGTTTTGAATATTCAAAAGGGTTTGCTGGGGTTTTTCTCCTTAATGTATTCCTTTAGACTTTCTGTCTGCCTCCCCCGCCATCTTTGTTTTCTGAGCCTTTTATAGTAGGAACATAACAACGTCTAATCCTTATGTCTTATCAACCCAGGGACTGAGCCGAGCTGATTGGGGGTGTTGTCCTAACGGGATTGGCGCCCGACCTTAACGTTGTACTGTTGACTGAGGACGATGGGACTTGTTGATCCAGGCAGTAAATGCATTGTCTACTAAAGCAGGCTAAGGTTTCTGATTGGGGGAATAGGTGGGCGCTGACACAGGACCTTTCCACGTGTATCTCTTTGGTTTGATGCCAAAAGATCTTGTCAGTGATCCGTAATGATTAGCCACTGTAGCGTCTTGGAAGACTACAATGGCTTGTTGGGGAAGCTATGCTCTTGCCGACCTGATCTCGCATAACCGAACTCCCTTTTCCTCGTCCTCATTGGGACATGACAGTCCGAGCTCAACGACCTCGGAGGTCGGTGTCAACAGTTACCCCCCAGGTCAGGTCTAATTTTAAATGAGAGTCTGACCTTATTTAACTGTCATGGCACAAGTACCAACCCGCGTAATAATTGCTTCTGCCGCCGCCAGGTACACCTGTCGCCAAGGGGGTGGCTAGACGTCTTCACTTCTTTCCAGGCATTGATTGACAGCCGCGTGCATTTATTGCCATTTTCTGCCGGTTTACATCCCGCCTTTTGCCATTCTTGAACGCTTCCTTCCGTCTTTCTTTAGTATTTTCGAATTCCATTTTTCCCCATTCCTAAATTCGCAAACTCTTCGGTCCCTTTCTCTTTCCCTGAATTTCCGACCAAGATAATTGCCCAGGTATTCTCCTGCCATTTTTAGGATACCTTTTCTTTTGCGCATTACTTACTCTTTAACACGCTTACATGAGCTCGGACGAATCCCGTGTGCAGTCCTGGGGAAATCAACAGGGAGAATCTGTACCATCTTCGTCCACCCAGTCATTTAGTGCATCGTCCGCTAGTTCCGATTGCCAGGAAATATTCACACCCACCCCTATCGCGTCGTTTTATCCTTCTCCGCCCCCTCCTAACCCAACATCAAATTCACCTAGAAGTATGGAGCATAGGCGTAAGTTAAGGGAAGAGAGGGTACGCGAGGAGAGCAGTAGCGAGAGTGGTACTTGGGGAGCGAGTAGCCTCAGGTCGGTAGTGACGGAGGGTTCATTAGCTGCAATTAGGGCCAGGTATGGCATCCCCCCTTCCGTAGAACTAGTGGTGCCACTTTCTTCCGACCGAGCTAACAGCCCCCCTGAAGGATGTGTGGCCCTTAACGGCGCCATTCTGCAGGCTGGTTTAAGGCTGCCCTTTCCGAAGATCGTTAGGTCGTTCTTTTCTTCCTGGGGAATAGCCCCTACCCAGCTGTGTCCAAACGGGTGGAGGACCTTGATAGCGACCTTGATTTTGTGGAAGCAGTTAGGAAACCCGGAGATGGACGTCTCCCAGTTCAACTCCCTCTTTACCTTTAAAGAAGACGGGAAGAAAACGGGTTGGTGGTATACTAGTGCTAGGCCCAGGACGGGGGGTTCACTAGTTTTAGATACGCCTTCCTCGATCAAAGGGTGGAAAGAGGAGTTCTTTTTTGTTTTGGGGGAGTGGCAATTCCATCCGGACGAGGTGGACAAGGGGGATGTAGTCCCCACCCTTTATCATTCCCTTTGTAAGTGAGGGTTCTTACTGCCATTTTTGTGGAACCATTGTCTGGTTTGGCTAATCTGCCTTTTCTTTGTAATTTTTGCAGTTTACCGACCTTGCCACCTGAGCTCGACGATCCAGAAGCGGGCTGACTCAATCCGAGCGCTTCCTAACAGAGAGAGATCCT
The DNA here is from genome assembly GCA_019097785.1 of Fraxinus excelsior. NCBI lineage: Eukaryota > Viridiplantae > Streptophyta > Magnoliopsida > Lamiales > Oleaceae > Fraxinus > Fraxinus excelsior. The sequence continues at coordinate 161,456 of CM032640.1, read as the reverse complement.
GCAAGTTTGTAATTACAAACGACAATTTATTCCAAGCGGGTCTACTCCGAGTTATTCCTCCGATCTCAACGCATAGCAGATCTCGGGCCCCAGCTCCTACTGCCTCTCGTAAGGGAATTTTTATGTTTTATTGGTTTTACTGGCTCTCTGTTCAATACTGACCTTATCCTTTGCCTTTTTCAGACCAACGACCGGATATGTTGAATTTTCGCGCGGCTAGGGCGGCTAAGGCGGCTGAGGCCGAAAAAAGGAAGAGAGAGGAGGTTGCTGCTAAGGGGCCAACCCGACCTGAGGGAGATGAGGTGGAACAAGAAGACGAGCAGCCCTTGCAGAGGCGTCGTCCATCAAGCCTGTCGCCTGATCCCGTCCTCCCAGACTCTCCTATTCATACGGCGGCTACGGTGGCTTTTGCCGCTTCCTCTTCTAAGTCCCAGGAGAAGCAGCCTGACCTTCAGAGGTCGGGTGTTGAGGATTTGGTTGGGCGCCGACCTGAGATCCTTCTGGACTTCCTTAGAGCTCCTTCCCCAGCAAGGGAATCAGTTGCTGCCTTCCCCTCGCCCCTCAGAGAGTCTGCCGTTTTGATGACACGGAGCTGGCCTGATAAGGAGCAACAATTTCTGAATGAGATGCCCGTCGGGGAAAACGTCCTCACAGCTCAGCTTCATTGTCACAGAGCTGTTCTCCATATGTCTTCCGTGGTGGACAAGGTACAGAGTTTACTTTTAGTATCTCATACTTTGATTAGTAACCTTCTTATGTTTTTGAAATGTTACCCTCGTGCCTTTCAGGTCAAAGCAGAACTTGATTCCGTGCTGGAATTCAAAGCCAAAGCCGACAAGCTCTTTTCTGAGGTTGAAGCGGAGAGGTCTGCTTTTGTGGAGGAAAAGAGAAGCTACGAGAGTCGGTTGGATAAGATGGGAGAAGAGCTCGACGCCTGCCTTACTAAGGAGCATAGGCTACTTGACGAGAACAAGGCGCTGCACTTGTGGGGGGAGAAGGCGAACTCCAGAGCTGAGCTTGAGAAGAAACGAGCTGATGAAGCCACAGCTCAGGCCATGGCTTTAAAGGCAGAGACCGATCTGAAGGTTTCTAAGGCTGTGGAGGAGTGGAGAGCTTCTCCAGCTTTTGACGCCATTGCCCAGGAAGCATATGTCCTGGCTATGGGTGAGATCGTCAAATTCATCAACCTGAAAAGGCCGGACTGGGATACTGCCTTTTTGGTGGAGGCTCAGGAGGAGCAAGAGAAGGAGATGGATCAGATGCTGAAAGCCGTTGAGGCCCAACAAGTCGAAGCTCCTTCGATTACACTTGATGAGCTCGCTCCCAATCCCCCTAATCCTTAGCTTTATGTATTTCTTCAAATTCTTCGGCTCCTGTGCCCTTTTATTTTTATGAATGGAAATATTTTGCTTGATGTTTTACTTTTGCTTTTTCATAATTTAAATTCGCAACTCTCAAATGGACTAGTTAGTAGGACTTTTCGCTTGTTTGCGGTATAAGTCGTTTTAAGTTTTTATAGAAATCTTTTATAAGAATTTCTCGTATATCTTAAGCTAAGTGTTGCAGCACTTACAACATTAGCTCGGCCTACGGCATGGGTAGGGCTTTATAAGAGATTCTGCCTACTTCATGAGTAGGGCTTAGGAATCATGCTAAATCATGCTAAGTGTTGCAGCACTTACAACATTAGCTCGGCCTACGGCATGGGTAGGGCTTTATAAGAGATTCTGCCTACTTCATGAGTAGGGCTTAGGAATCATGCTAAGTGTTGCAGCACTTACAACATTAGCTCGGCCTACGGCATGGGTAGGGCTTTATAAGAGACTCTGCCTACTTCATGAGTAGGGCTTAGGAATCATGCTAAGTGTTGCAGCACTTACAACATTAGCTCGGCCTACGGCATGGGTAGGGCTTTATAAGAGACTCTGCCTACTTCATGAGTAGGGCTTAGGAATCATGCTAAGTGTTGCAGCACTTACAACATTAGCTCGGCCTACGGCATGGGTAGGGCTTTATAAGAGATTCTGCCTACTTCATGAGTAGGGCTTAGGAATCATGCTAAGTGTTGCAGCACTTACAACATTAGCTCGGCCTACGGCATGGGTAGGGCTTTATAAGAGATTCTGCCTACTTCATGAGTAGGGCTTACTGGAGATTCTGCCTACTTCGTGAGTAGGGCTTAGGAATCACCCGGCATGGACGCCGTACTTCTTGGAGAGTCATTCTGATAACCATGCTTTTATTCATAGAGGCAGCATATTACGACAACCTATTGGTAATACTTTTTGAGGTGCTCTGCGTTCCAGGGGTGCGGTAAAATCCTGCCTTCCATATCTTCCAGTTCGTAAGCCCCTTTGAGTAGTACCTTGCTTACCCTGTAAGGACCTCCCAGTTAGGTCCTAAAGATCCAGCATTTAGTTCTCTTGTCGCCAGGAAGACCTTCCTTAGGACAAGGTTGCCAACCTCGAACTCTCGCTTCTTTACCTTCTGGTTGTAGTATCTCGCATTGCGTTGTTTGTATACCGCATTTCTGACTTCAGCAACATCCCTTCTCTCTTCTATCAAATCCAATTCTTCTCGTAATGTTTGCTCGTTCCTGTCTTCTTGATACATCAGAGTTCTGACAGATGGAATTTCAACCTCAAGAGGGATCACGGCCTCTACCCCGAAGGCTAGGGAAAAAGGGGTTTCTCCAGTGCTACTTCTAGCAGTAGTGCGATAAGACCATAATACGCTGGGGAGTTCTTCTGCCCATCCTCCCTTAAGAGTGTCGAGCTTTGTTTTCAACGTATGCTTGATAATCTTATTGATGGCCTCAACTTGTCCGTTAGCCTGGGGGTGATTCGGCGTGGAGAAATGTTTCTGTATTCCCAATTCCTCGCAGAAACTTGCAAAGCGAGTGTTGTCGAACTGTTTTCCGTTATCCGTCACTATGGAGTGAGGTATTCCAAACCTGCATATGATTGACTTCCATATGAACTCAGTGGTTTTGTGCTCGGTGATTTTCGTCATAGGTTCAGCCTCAGCCCACTTGGTGAAATAGTCAACAGCCACAATTGCAAACTTCGTCCCCCCTTTTCCCGTAGGCATGGGACCGATAAGATCGACCCCCCATTTTGCGAAAGGCCGCGGTGCCATTACATAGTTCAGTTCTCCAGGGGGGAGTTTGATGTTAGGTGCGAACCGTTGGCATTTGTCGCACTTCATGGTGAACTCCAGCGTATCCTTTTTCATGGTCGGCCAGAAGTACCCTTGGCGCATGATTTTGTGTGACAATGACCGTCCTCCCGCGTGATTTCCGCATATCCCCTCGTGTATTTCTTTCATAGCGCGAAGGGCTTCTTCCTCATCCAGGCACCTTAACAGTGGCGCAGCATATCCTCGCTTATATAAGATGCCGTCGATCAACGTGTACCTTGCTGACCTTACCCTCAGCTTCCTTGCCAAGGTGGGATCCTCTGGGCATATACCCGTTTGGAGGTACGTAACGAGTTCTTCCATCCACGAGTGTCTGGGCTCCGTCGCCATGTGGATTTTCTCAGCTTCTTCAATTGCAGGGCGGTGGATTCTCCCAACAGGTATGCTATCAAACCTCTCAATTCCTTCACTGGTTGCCAACCGAGCTAGTGCATCAGCGTGCCCGTTTTGAGTTCGTGGGACCTGTCTGATACGGACATCTTTAAACTTCTGGAGTTCGCTTCTGACGATCTGGAGATATTTGCCCATTCTTTCCTCTTTGGCTTGATAGGTTTCGTTGACTTGGTTTACTATCAGTTGGGAGTCACTGTACGCCATCAGCCAATCAATTTTCATTTCGCTTGCCATCCGGAGGCCGGCTATCAGGGCCTCGTACTCAGCTTCGTTGTTAGAAGCGCTGAAGTCGAAAGGTAACGCTTCGCAGAACAGTTGTTGGTTTGGGCTTATTAGAACTATCCCAGCTCCTGCTCTTTCATCCGTGGAGGATCCGTCAACGAACAGTTTCCAAGGGGCATGGGGAGGTGATTGTCCCATAGGGTCTGAGCTGAACTCAAGAATGAAATCGGCTAGCGCTTGAGATTTTATTGAGGTGCGTGGTTTGTACCTTACATCGAATTGGCCGAGCTCAATTGACCATTTTACCAATCTCCCTGAAGTATCCGGTTTTTGCAGTACCTGCCTCAAAGGTTGACTCGTCAGGATTTCAATGGAATGTTCCAAGAAGTATGGCCTCAGTTTCCGAGCAGCGATTATTACAGCATAGGCCAACTTCTCCAGTGGGGAGTAGCGAACTTCGGCGTCGTGCAGGGCCTTAGAAACATAGTAAACTGGGTGCTGTATTCCGTTCTCCTCCCTGGCCAACACCGCGCTGACGGCATGCTCCGAGACTGCCAAGTATAGCATGAGCGTTTCCCCTTCTCTAGGTTTGGACAGCATCGGTGGTTGTGATAGGTGTGATTTTAGTTGGTCGAAAGCGACCTGACATTCCGGCGTCCATTCAAACTTCTTTCCTCCTCTCAGCACGTCAAAGAAGGGCTTACACTTGTCTGTTGATTTCGACATGAATCTGCTGAGGGTGGCTATCCGTCCTGTTAAGCTTTGAACTTCCTTTGGTTGGATGGAGGACGCATCTCAATGATGGCCCTTATCTTATCTGGGTTAGCTTCAATTCCTCTGCGGTTTACTAAATATCCCAGAAATTTCCCTGAGCTTACTCCAAATGCGCATTTACGGGGGTTTAGCTTCATCCCGTATGTTCTTAGGATCTCGAACATTTCGGCGAGATGTTGCCGATGTTCCCAAGCCTCTGCACTTTTAACCAACATGTCATCCACGTAGACCTCCATGGTTTTCCCAATTTGTTTGGCAAACATGGAGTTGACCAGACGTTGGTAGGTCGCTCCTGCATTCTTGAGACCAAACGGCATAACTTTATAGCAGTACAGACCTCTGTCGGTGACGAATGCCGTGTGTTCTTGGTCCGGTTCATGCATGGGAATTTGATTGTAGCCTGAATATGCGTCCATGAAGCTGAGCAAATCGTGCCCAGCAGTGGCGTCCACCATTTGGTCAATCCTTGGTAGAGGGAATCCGTCTTTAGGGCATGCTTTATTCAGGTCGGTGAAATCTATGCATACCCTCCAATCTCCATTGCTCTTTTTCACTAGTACAGGGTTAGCGATCCATTTTGGATATTTCGCTTCGCGGATGAATCCGTTCTCGAGCAGCTTTTGCACTTCCTTATTGAGGGCCTCATATCGTTCTGGGTTAAGAGGCCTCCTTCGTTGCTGTTTTGGCCGTGCGGAGGGATCAACTCCTAACTTGTGGCACATGACCTTTGGATTGATTCCCCTCATGTCCGCGTGTTCCCAGGCAAATACATCGAGGTTTTCCTGAAGGAAACTGATAATTTGATCCCTCACTGGGGGCTGGAGGTCATGACCTATTTTCAGCTCCTTGGGCGGGACGCCTAGACCAACTCGGATGACGTCCAGCTCTTCCACAGGTTCTCCACCTCGTGTTTTTACTCTTGGATCCAACGTGTCTGGGAGGGACTCTCTTGTGCATGTCATACCGACCTCGTTTAGTTCGGTTATCATTGGATCCTCGTGTTCCGATGTCTCAGCTTGTTGGCAGCTCCGGCCATCCAGCATTCCAACCAGGGGCTTAGGTAAGTCTACGTTGCAGGCTCTCGCTTCAACTTGGTTCCCACGTATTACTCCTGGTCCGTTCGGAGTGGGGAACTTTAGACAGTAATGATACATTGAGGTTGCCGCCTGTAGTTCGTGCAATAAAGGTCTCCCCAATATGGCATTGTAGTTTGAAGGGATATCGACCACGACAAAATCCGCCAGGATTTTTCTGTAGCATGGGGGTTCACCGAACTCGACACTGAGTACAATCTGTCCCCGAGCTTCGACCGGATTGCCGGAAAATCCTTGAAGTTTACGGGGGTACGGTTGAAGGTATTGATCCTGTATGGCCATTTGCCTCAACGTTTGGTAGTAAAGCACATTGACCGAGCTCCCGTTGTCTACTAGAGTTCGGTGTATTCGGACTCCTGTCACATCCATTGCGATAACCAGCGCATCACTTTGGTCTTGCAGAACTCCTTGTGCATCTTTCTCTGAAAACCGAACCACTCGGGGCCCGAATAAGCAGCGGGTTCCGATGCGGGGTATCTTACACTAAAGTTTTGGTGTACGTGAGCATCACGCGCCAGCTTGCGCCTAGTTCTTCTTGAACCCTCTAAATATTGGTTTCCGCTTACCAACATTCGAATCTCAGCACGGGGCTGGGGGTCGCGAGCTGAGGGTTCGGGCCGCGCTGGTTGATTTTCTCCCCGCTGGTCAGGCTGCTGAAGCCTGGACGGACCCGCTATTCTTGGCCTTGCTACGAACTCCCGTAAATGGCCTCTCTGAATGAGGGCTTCCACCTCTTCCTTTAGGTCTCGGCAGTTGTCAGTGTCATGTCCCACTGTCTTATGATATCGGCAGTACTTCGCTTGGTTCTTCCCAGCTGTTTCTTTGCCTCCAGGCAGGGGTCGGCGAAAAGACTTCTTTGCTTCGGTTTGAAGAAAGACCTCCTTCAGACTAGCATCCAAAGGGTGGTAGCCGCGGAACCTATCGGGATACGGTCTAGAGCGGCTTTGGTCCCTTTTATCTTTCCTTCTCTCCTGACCTCCGTCTCTTTCCGTTTGTTTCCCCTTTGCTTGCCGCGGGGAACGGGGGTTCTGTTTAACATCCTCGTGATCCGAGGTGGCCTCTTCTGCACTGATGTACTTCTCAGCTCGGCCTAAGAGTCCATGGTACGTTTGCGGGCCATCTTCATGGACTGACCACCAGAATCGTGTCTTGGGTCTCAGTCCTGACAAGACTGCCATGAGCGCAGCGTCGTCAGAAATTTTCTCAACTTCCATGGATTGTTTGTTGAATCTGTCTAGGTAGCTTTTAAGGGATTCTGCTTTCCCTTGCTTTATGCTTACCAACCTTTCTTTGGGAGTGGTCCTTGCCTTTGAACCCATGAACTGGGCGAGGAATGCTGCGGCAAGATCGTCCCAGCATTTTATTGATCTTTGGTGTAATCTCCTGAACCATCTTTGAGCCTTGTCTCCTAAAGTTAAGGGGAAGGCGCGGCACATGATGGCTTCTCCGGCTCCCTGAAGCTCCATCCAAGAAGAGTATTTGTCAAGATGACTGAGGGGGTCTCCTTCCCCGTCGTATCCGGCCAGCTGAGGCATTTTCATCTTTTCGGGTAATGGTTCTGCTAGGATAATTTCGGTAAATGGTGAGTGGCGTTTGGTGAAATATTCATCCGGGCTCCCCTTGCTTTTTGCCTCCAGATCCGCAATGCGTTTCTTTAGGGCGTTCACCTCGTTTTCTGGTTGCTCTCCAGGATGGTTTCTTTGGCGTTCAGCTTGCTTCCTGGCGGGAGTTGAGGAACGCTGAGGGCCCAACTTGTCGAATGCACTGTTCGTCCTCCTAATTTTCGATTTAGTCGTCACAGGGGAGCTTCCAACTTCCTCAGTTTGGTCCCTGGAAGATTCTTCGTTTGAAAAATGCAGGGTCCGCCTAGTGGGGAGTCGTTCGGTCTTTTCCTGGCGAAGAGATTTCCCACTGTTTTCCCGTGGCAGGTACTGGGCTTGGTTTTGTTCCAACCTACTGACAATATTCGTTAGTTTCTCAATGGCTTCCCTCATCGTTGCCATTTGTGGGTCAGCGGTTTCGTCCCGACCCGCTTTTTCCGAGTTCACGGGATCATGGCTTCGCCCAGGGTGGGTATGGCCCGCGTGGGACTGGTTCCCTGATCCTGACAATTCGTCCATGGGGTTACTTTTATGAATCGTGTGTGGAGATGGGGCTGCTATCAAGCAGGGGGCCCTCCTTCTAGCGCCAAACTGTTGACGTTCAAAATTGCATGAACAAGATTAAGGCCAACTAAGAGTGCAGAAAGTAGTCTAAAAGATACAATGAAGAAGAATGTTAGATTGTCTCTGAAACAATTACTTCTCTTTTGTGGATAGTTTTGAATATTCAAAAGGGTTTGCTGGGGTTTTTCTCCTTAATGTATTCCTTTAGACTTTCTGTCTGCCTCCCCCGCCATCTTTGTTTTCTGAGCCTTTTATAGTAGGAACATAACAACGTCTAATCCTTATGTCTTATCAACCCAGGGACTGAGCCGAGCTGATTGGGGGTGTTGTCCTAACGGGATTGGCGCCCGACCTTAACGTTGTACTGTTGACTGAGGACGATGGGACTTGTTGATCCAGGCAGTAAATGCATTGTCTACTAAAGCAGGCTAAGGTTTCTGATTGGGGGAATAGGTGGGCGCTGACACAGGACCTTTCCACGTGTATCTCTTTGGTTTGATGCCAAAAGATCTTGTCAGTGATCCGTAATGATTAGCCACTGTAGCGTCTTGGAAGACTACAATGGCTTGTTGGGGAAGCTATGCTCTTGCCGACCTGATCTCGCATAACCGAACTCCCTTTTCCTCGTCCTCATTGGGACATGACAGTCCGAGCTCAACGACCTCGGAGGTCGGTGTCAACAAATATCTAGGAGACAATTATGTTTATTGTCAATAAAAGACAAAGAGGAGCACAATGAGTGGCTTTGACAATAAAAGACAATTATTTTCAAGGCAAATGAAATTTCATTGAGATCTCAAAAAACTATCAATGTTCAACTTATTTACATAATTACCTTCATGTGGTATATATGCCTCTTGCACGGAGAGAAGAGAACATATTAAGACCTTGTTTGGTACGAATTAAAATTGAATTTTAATCTAAATCGAAGTTAAACAATCAATATTAACTATATTTTTATGGGTCCCATATCTTTTCAACTACACATTTCAAATTTTTTTTTATCACAATTGACTAAAAATATAATTTTAATTTTCACCAAACACCCTCTAAAACTTGTTTGGTTTAGATTAAAATCAAATTTTTAATAAATTTTGATAAAAAAATTAAAAAGTTGCAAGTTCATAAAATTAACATAGATTTTCATCAGCTAAAGTAGCTGAACCAAACAGGCTAAGAATGTGCTTGGCTCAGGTTTATAAATTATTTATGAATAATTCTATTTTTCTCTTTTTAATCTTCTAGACTATAATTAGAATGAGAACGAGTCTTGATTGACCAATACTATTTTTTTTTTTAATTTTTAGTAAATTTGTACGAGAAACAACCGTCCTCGAATTTTATGATTATTCTATTTCGTAAAGTACAAGACTCGAGACTGGGACTGCAACGCTTTATAGGAACGCCGGCAGATCTCCCTGCGGGAGGAAAAACCGAGTCTTCTTAACAAAGCGCAGCTTGTCGCCAAGGTACCCTCCCATACCCTTCTTTTTTCCTTTGATCTGATTATCGAATTTCATTATGTATTTGGTGATGGTGACTTAGTTATCCATGGTGAAACTTTGGATAATTTTTTATATAATGGCTTAGTTTATTTGTGGTTTTTTGCTTTATTGGTTTGTTTGTGTGGGTTTTAAACAACTGAAAGATTTGTTCGTGAGTTCTGTAAAAGTATCTAAGAAAATTTGGTTTTTCAGACGATGAGTGATAATTTGATGGAAAAAGTTAGTGCCTTTGGGGAAAAATTGAAGATTGGAGGGACTGAGGTAGGGCAGAAGATAAGTGCTGGTGTGAGTTCAATGAGCTTCAAGATGAAGGAATTCTTCCAAGGTCCAAACCAGACAGAGAAGATTGTTGAGGAAGCCACTGCCGAAACCCTAGATGAGCCTGATTGGGCCACGAATCTTGAACTATGCGACATGATCAACCATGATAGGATCAACAGCGTTGAATTGATACGGGGCATAAAGAAACAGATTATGTTGAAGAACCCTAGGGTTCAGTACTTGGCTCTTGTGTTGCTTGAAACTGTTGTGAAGAACTGTGAGAAAGCATTCTCTGAAGTCGCAGCCGAAAGGGTGCTTGATGAGATGGTGAAGTTGATTGATGATCCTCAGACTTTGGTAAACAATCGAAACAAGGCACTCATGCTGATTGAATCTTGGGGAGAGTCATCAAATGAGCTGCGATACTTGCCTGTTTATGAAGAGACATACAAGGTATCCCCCATTCTATTTTTTACCATAAACATTTAGAGCTGGTGGATGTGTGTGTGTGTGCAAGGGCATGTGAACTGGATAGCCAAGGGAATAGTTTGTTGTCATGAGGTTACCACACCCTGCTTAGCTCTATGTTATGCCTCTGTTTGGTAGAGATTACAATTGATTTTTAGTATATTTTGATAGAATTTGATGAAGTGTGTTTAAAAAGTTGTGGGACCCATAAAATATGTGATTAAAATTTATTGTTGACTTTGATTTAGATTAAAATTTAGGCCCATGTTTGGTACACATTAAAATTTTCATTCTCATTCTTCTACTCATTTTCAACCATACATTTTCAATAAAATAATATTTTTCATAACATCAATAAGTTTTTTTTTTTCAACCACACATTATCCATCAATCTACTATTCCAAAATATATTCTTCCAAAATAATGTGGCTCAAACACACCCTAGATTTTAATCGGTATCACCAAACAGGGGCTATATATATATATATATATATATATATATATATATATATATATATATATATAGTGGCTATTAAACGGAATATGTTGGTTTAACGGAAAAATTAACGGAATTTCTTGATTTCATGGAAAAACTAACGGAATTTCTTGTTTTTAACGGAAAATCTTTTTTCACCACCCCTACTTTCAAAATTATAATTAAATAATAATAATAATAAATTAGTTTTTGATAATTCATTCAAACTAAAATATCTTGGAGCTAACTTATCCGAATTGACTTTTTCTCGAATCTGATTTATCTATCTAATTACGATTTATCCAACGAGACCAAAATTCATATATTTACGATAACTCCATCAATATCTAAATATTTGACACAAATAAAATATAATTTGATAAATGTATTAGTTAGTCCCTAACTTTCAAAATATTAAAATATAGTATATAAAAATTGAATTATATTTTATGAAAATTTTCGGGGTATTACATTCTCACCCCCTAAAAATATTTTCGTCCTCGAAAATTTACCTGTCACTTACTAATACTAAGTCTAACACATGATATACATATATTATCGTAATACATATCATACTTTAGCAATAAAATGAATTGCATTATTACTTAAAAAAGAGTAAAGACTTAAGTCATGCAAAAAGTTTAAGTCTCCGTTTGTTTCTCATTAAAAACCCATAAAAATGAAAAATATGACCGTTATCCATCACATCAATCTATCAATATTGAATTTCTATATCTTGTGTAGGGTCCAATAACGGCTATATTTTTCATTCTCATTCTACATTAATGAGAATCAAATGGAGTCTAAGTAAACTCATCTTCTTACCCCTTAACATACCTTGAGTTTTCTGTTTGTGATTTTGGGTTGGAAATGACAGAGAGAAATACTTAATTTAATTATTTATCAATTACATAAACATTACATAATTAATTATTTAATTAACCAAAAAAATTACATCTTTATTAATAACAAATTAATTCTTAAACAAAACTATTAAATATAACCTAAGCAAACGTGCATTGCACGTTGCTTAAACCTAGTATATATATATATATATATATATTCCTTGAACTTGTCTCCTGATATCCTGAATATTCTGGCAGAGTCTGAAATCAAGAGGGATACGGTTCCCTGGTCGTGATAACGAGAGTTTAGCTCCTATATTTACTCCTGCCAGATCTGTCTCAGCTTCAGAATCAGATACTACTCTTGCACAAGAACTCCATCACGATATTCCCGTCCAATCCCTTTCAGCAGAGCAAACGAAGGAAGCATTTGACGTGGCAAGAAATAGCGTGGAGCTTCTCAGCACTGTTTTATCATCTTCACCTGAGCAAGATGCTCTCAAGGTACTTTTACAACTTTATATTTAGAATAATACTATTTGTACATTATTGTGTACATCATAGTATACAAATGGATGACATGGAGAAGAGAACGATTATAATAACAGAATTTCATTTCTTTCCTTCTCTTTTATTTTTCTCTTTATCCCTCTTCCATGTCATCTATTTGTACATTTATATGTACAAATAGCATTGCTCTTATATTTAATATAAAAATATGACCTTTGGAACTTACTCTTAATTAACTTGTAAGAGCTCATTACTAGTCTAACTTACATTGTCTAGGCCTTCGTCTTTCCCATCTTGGGTTTTCAAAAATTTGGTTAAGTAGATTTTCTTCTTGTTTAGTTTCTTTCTGCAATTGTTATTTAGTCTTGGTTGTACATGTTAAAAATTTGGGGTATCTGTGTTCTTGTTTTTTCTTTTATCCAAACATTCAGGTATTTGTTTCTTCTTCAAAATGTTTTAGGGAGCTTTAGAGGGAATTGTTTTCTTTGCGAACAAACTTCACTAGCCACATCAGTTTCCAAATGCCAGTTGTCTATGTAGTTTGATGACAGTATTCAATACAATAGTGGTTTATACTAACTATGTTTATATCTATGGCCGAAATTTCTGTTCTGTTGTTATACTCCCATCAAATCAACCAGTCAGATTTGATTACATTCATTAAACATGATTTATCGTTTTTATTTGTTAACATGATAGTTAGATTTCTCTGTGTAGTCTCTGTTCTTTGCAAGGATAAAAGGGACATTTTATTGAGCAAACTTATCAAATTTCATCCAATCATCATTAACTGCTACATTGTTGAGTAGTCTCTGTTCTTTGCAAGGATAAAAGGGACATTTTATTGAGCAAACTTATCAAATTTCATCCAATCATCATTAACTGCTACATTGTTGACCATATAAGAGGCATATGGAGATGTTACTGTTGAAATATAAATTTCTAAAACAAATTTGATTTAAAGGAGGAAGCTTGGAATTTTTTGCATTCAAGTTTTAGTCGTAGCACCATTCATGTTAATGACGGTATTTCCTGATGTAGGAGGTTTCTCCAGTATAGTTTTTTCTTGTTTCGATTTATCACTAGTCAAATTGGTTTTTATAATAAATAAAATGTTAGAACTATCTATAAGTTAGGAATTGTATGTCTGAATGATGTGGTGATTCAGTTTGTTACAAATTAATCAAAAGAGTCGTATTATAGTATATATAGATAAATATTTATCCACGGAGTTCTTAGAAGTGAAGAATTTTAGCATAATATTTTTCAGCCGTATAAAACATCGGTTTTTTCCCCTTCATTTGGAATAACTTTTAGATTGTTTTGCAGGATGACTTGACCATTACGCTTGTACAACAGTGCAGCGAGTCGCAATATACTGTTCAAAGAATCATCGAGACAGCAGGTGATAACGAGGCCCTACTCTTTGAAGCATTGAATGTGAATGATGAAATTCAGAAAGTCCTTTCTAAATTCAATGACATGAAGAAACCTTTCCTGGTACAAAGAGAGCCAGAACCTGCTATGGTACCTGTAGCTGTTGAGCCCGATGATTCACCCCGGGTAGGAAAAGAAGAAGCTCTTATCAGAAAACCATCAGGTGTATATGGTGGATCGCATGGAGGGAACAATGATGACATGATGGACGATCTTGATGAGATGATTTTTGGAAAGAAAGCTGGTGGTACGTCAGATTCAGAGCCAAAGAAGCATCAGCCGTCTAAAGATGATCTTATTACCTTCTAAGTATCCTTCTTTTAAGACATCATATATTTGGAAACTCACTTAACTTCGATTCTTAAATTGTCATACTTGTTTCTTCGTATAAATTTGCGTTTTAATCATATTATTTGAGCACATTTGTGTATACTATTTACAGTGGAAATCAAGATATTTGCTTCCCAGAATTAAGAACGCGTGTGCATATGCACGTGATCTTAAGTACACTTTTATCTATTTTGCCTGATTTAAGCCTTAGCAAAACTTGATATATTTGTGATGGTCCTCTCCCTCTTTAAAATGGAAGTTTATTGAGAGTATGTTGACATGTTTATGTGATTCTAAGGGCAGTAAGAAGGGTTTGATTAGGGAGTGCACCTGTCCTGGAATTAAATATCTCCATTTTCAGCTCCCTTCGTCCATTTACTGCCATTTGGATTTAATAAAAGGCTTATGTTCCTTTCATCCTTTTCAAAGTTTTAACATTTTCCGCCGCCCCGCCCCTCCCCGAAGCACCCCGAACCCACCCTGTGAAGAATAAAAAATAATAATTAACTACAAATTAAAAAAACATAGTTAACTGAATTTTTTTGAAAAAATAAAAAATAAATGGGGCAAGCTTGTGCCCGTCTAAGGTGGGGCAGGGCGAGGTGGGGGAGTGGCGGGGTGAGGTGGGGCGGGGGTGCCCCGTCCCGAACTCGCCCCATTGCCATGTCTAACCCATACTCAATTCGGTGTTCGATAAATATCTTTTCTCCAAGGATTAAACCATATGTACAGAAAAAAAATTGCCATGTTTTACACTTACTCACACGTGTGGGGCCATCAGAATAATAAAAAACCATCCACCTCCCTACATTGTGAGTATCTGGTTTTCTTGTGTGAACCTGCTTCAACAATACCCATCTCTCTCTCTCTCTCTCTCTCTCTCTCTCCCGATCGACTATGATGATTTCATTTATTAATTCCTTCCTTATCTCTGTGAATCAGTTCCCTTTTTCTGGATTAATTGATGTATTTACTCAAGGTGAACACTTTACAAGTGGGGTACAGGTTCCGGTCGACCGACGAAGAGTTGACTAATCACTTTCTACGGCTCGAGATTAGAGGACGTGAACAAGAAGTTAGTGTTATTCGAGAAATTAATTTGTGCAAATATGAGTCTTGGTACTTGCCTGGTAATTATGTTATTCCACATTAATTGTGTTTTTCTTGAAATGATCATGCTAAAAGTACATAATATTCTGCCAAATGGTTTACATAATGGCCAAATGGCGGTCCCCTAATAGGAGGGGCGCCTGTTCCTTTTCTCATATATAATCTTTAAAATCATACTTCATGTTGAAATCAATGAGAACAACAAAATAATAGCGGAAGCGAACTTTGATTCATAGATTTCTGATTGTTTGCCTGAAAAGGTTAGATCTTCCAATTGATTGGTGGTCTTCTCCTCAATTTCATTCTTTGTTGACGGGGATGCAAAGAATCTCAAAAACACCAACAATTGGGGACCATGACCCCAATATAATAATAAGATAATGAAATGTCATTATCTTTCATTTATTTCAAATTGGCCCCTTCAACAATCTAAAACAAAACTTCTGGTCTCTATACTTTAATTCCATGAAATCTAATACCCATTAGTCAAAATTCATCTTTAGTGGATCACTTTAATTGACTATTTTTCTTTAAATAATAACACCACATTTTAATATATTACAACCATTTGGTAGAGATATTATGTACATAAAGACTAATTCTTCTTGAAATTGAGAAAAAAGTTGATTTTTGAATTTCATGTATGCTGGAATAACATACATATATTTATGAATGTGCATTTATTTGTAATTTTGTAGATCTATCGATGATGGTGTCAAAAGGAAAAAGAACACGACGTCGATGGCGGTGGTGATGTGTGGCAGAAGAGTAATGTTATTCATCCTCATTAGGGTTACATAGCATTACTTGTGTCAGAATTGGTGTGGTTTGTATGGGAGAAATCTTTAGTAAAATGGTCAAGTTCATTTGGGTTTTTTCTTGTCTAATTAGTATTACTGATGGTATTGGGAAAATTAGATTAACTACCCTCAAAAATTAAAGAATTTGAATAATACCTTATTTACTTATTAAACATACCCCAAAACCCAAATCAAAATTCCCCGATTCTCGATTTCAAACAAACTCACAAACCATTACAGCAAAGAGAAATCTTATACCATGCCACATCTCTGCTCATCCTCACCCATTACAGATTTCAGATTCATTTATTTTTTTTGAATTAAATGAATGTATAAATTATTTTTGGTCAACTACTTTGCAATTGGAATAAGGATTATGTTCAAAATTTTAGATTGTAATATTGGGAGTCTCCTTTATGAAAGGGACCCCATAATCCTAATGACACTAGAGATTGCTTATGCAGATTTGAAAGCTTTGTTAGGACAGTGAAGAATTGAGTCTATAGAAAATTTGGCTGAAAGAGTTTTCTAAGGAACTGCAAAGTTCCTGGGAGAAAATTTTGAAATCTGAGAATTTCCTAATGCGATTGTTTGAACAAACAATTACTAAAAAGGGGTGTGAGGGAGATAACAAAAGCTAGTCCAATCATTCCAAGTTTGAAGAGCTGGTGGTAATTCAAGAAACTATTGAACATGAAAAAGGATTCTGCTTTCTGGTGGTGCTAGTTGTGATTGGAAAGAAAGACTCTAGCGCCCGAAATCAAGTAAAGGTTCAAGTCTGCTTTTGAATTTTTGTCATTTTTTTCTATCATTTTCTTGAAATTTCTATCACTTTTTTAAGAGAAAAAACATTACTTTTTAATAAAAGTGACATACATTTAATAAAAAATGACACTTAACTTTAAACAGTGTCATCGTGTCACATTCTTTTTAATAAGAAATGTGACAATTAATTTTACACAATATTTTTTACTTCCAAAATACTTTTCATACTATTTTTCAAAAGACTCCTAATTTTAGGGGTATTTTTATGAGTTGCCCAAATTTAATTACAAACTTTATATGAGTATTCAATTTTGTCACTTTTTTCGAATGTTTTCGATTGGTGTTTTGTCACTTTTTCAATGTTTGGAGTTTTTTTTTTTTTTTTAAACTTTTGTCACTTTTCTGAACGTTTGTCACTTTCTTTTTTGAATTCATTTCATTTCACTTCACTTTTTAATGAAAGTGATATCACGTCATTTTTTTATTTATTAAAAAGTGACATTACACGTAACTTTTTATTAAAATGTGATACAATTCACCCAAATAATCGGGGTTTCATCACCTTTTTTAGCGTTTTATCATTTAATTTCTATCACTTTATTGAATTGATTCCAAAGTTTTGATTGGTGTTTTGTCACTTTTTTTAATCGTCACTTTTTTAAAAAAAAATTCTGTCACTTTATTAAACTGAATCTAAGGTTTTGATTTGTGTTTTGTCATTTTTTAAATGTTTATCACTTTTTGGAATTTTTAGTAAAACACATCACTTTTTAATAAAAGCGAGATTGTATGTCATTTTTTAATAAAAAAATAATACGTAACTTTAAAAAGCTACATTGTGTCTCTTTTTAATAAAAAAAGTGACAATATTTTTTACTTCCATAATACTTTTCATATGATTTTTTAAAAGACCACTAATTTTAATGGTATTTTTGTAAGTTGCTCGATGGTATTTTTGCATTTTTTTGTAAAGCTATCGTCCTGAAAAAAATTGCCTAGACTTTATTTGATGCCCGCTTTAGTTTGATTATTTTAAAGGAACATAATTTGGAAGGTGGATTTGATGTTGATGTCCTTATTTTGTTCTATGAAGTCCAAAAGACAAAGTGCTGCTAGCGAAGGCAATGACTTGACCCATATACCCACGGGCTCACGAGCCAGCTCGTGCTTGTTTTGTAACAAGCCAAGCCCGAGCTCTGCTCATTACAAATACTCGAGCTTGGCTCGGCTCGGCTTGGCCTACCAGCTTGTGGCTCGTGGGCCGAGTCAAGCTTTAGCTTGCGAGCTTGGGTTTTATTTATTTATTTTTTTTTGTTTACTATACATTTTTTAAACTTAAAAAAAAAAAAATTTAAACATTTTTTTAAATATACATTTTCTAAAACCTTTTTTTCTTTTTTAAACTAATAATAATAATAAAAAGATAAATCTCACTCTTTATTTGGGTTTGAGACCAACTACCTCAATTTCGAGTAGGCGGAGTTAAAAATTGTACACGAACAACTTGTTACGTGTACAATTTTTTTAAAAAATTATAAAGGTAATAATTTTTTTTTTTATGAATATTGTTAAATTAAATATCACTTATATGACGACATGCAATTTCGACATATTTATCTTGTAGTTGAAAATGAGCATCTTCCCAATCCTTCACGCACATTAATGCTTCCAAAATGTCTTCTTTCAGTCGGCTCCTAATATCGGAGGGAACCCTCTTACCTGCACTAAAAGCAGACTCTGAAGCTACAATGCTAACCGAAGGTGTTAGTAGATCTTTTGCCATAGCATAAACTATTGGCCATCGAAGTTCGTACCTTCGCCAGAATCCTATTACTTCTTCTGAGCTTTTCTTAATTTTTTGTTATTAAACATATTATGATTAAAGTAATCAATTAATTCAGCACGCAACACATTTGACTTGTGCTCGACGTTTGAGTACATGCGGTGGAAGACAAACTACTACTAGTACTAGATGAACTACATGCAGTTGCAGTTGAATCATATCTATATGAGTTAATGTCTTCGAATAAATTTCAAACTTCAACGTCGTCATCTGCTATATCAAAAGGAGGAGTAAGGGTAGAGTCGGAGGGTACCCGATTAATATGCATACATTCGTTCAGCATATAATTAATATATTTCACATAAAGTTTGTTCCAAATTTCTATAAGTGATAGGTACATTAAAAGTCAAAGCTCTTGAAATTTGATCAATTACAAATTTAGTACCCGATAAATTATATTGGGGGGTGGTCTATGATGCTGATAGCTACCAATCGCTTTTCTCCATTCGAACCTTTTGGTTCCTCACGAAGACACCTTCCATTCGAACCTTTCAGTTCTTTGGTATCTGTTACTGCTTATATGTTTTTGTGTGTCAAAATTTTTCTTGTACAAGAACTTATTATGGCATTTCTGCTACATGGACGTTCAATTCAGCCTACTGTTTCTTAGTCTTACCTTGATGTAATATTTCATCTCAGTCTTTTGAAACTGGAACTTGATTACTTCGTCAAAAATAAGAAAAATCTTCCAAAGTTCCAAGAATTTGTTCTCTTCGGAGGCTAAAGCTTCTCTTTTAAGAGAGTTGCTTCATTGGATTTGTAATGCTGATATGGCTGCTAATCTTATATTTTATTGTTCTTCTTTTTGGATGGTTTTGTCCTGTTCCATGCTGTTCTAGATTTTTTTTGCCGTGATAGAATAGTTGTAGTGCATAAGTGTGTAATTTTATGGTACCAAGCACGACCTATTATCTGTTGTTTGGATTTGCAGATGTCAGTTCAAGACTTCCCAGCAAACTCTTCTGTTATGGATTTGTTGGAAAGGGCTGGTCAAGGTAGTTTTAGATAGACACCGTATGGATTCCCTCTTAAGGAGGAGCTAAGGCCTCTACCCATACCAGATAAGTCTTTAACAGAGTGCCGGGAGGAGATACAGTGCATGTATAATCGTGGTGTTACTATATCAAGCACGATGCCTGCTGTCAGTACGCCCAGTACTATGGGTAGCTTGAGAAGTTGATATTTTTTTTTCTTTTGTTGTACAAGATTCAATGTGACACTTGTGGCTCCTGTATATAGATGTTGAAACATTAAAAAGAACTGCTCTTACGAAGAAAAATGGTAAGCCATAAATTGTTCCTTAAAAATCAAATGAATGCTGTTGATTTCGTAAATTCATTTGCCCTTGTGATGGGCTACTGTTAGGAACCAGATTATGAAGTTGCATAGAAGTGTGATTTATATTGGTAAATTGTTTTATGGAAGTGCTAAATATTTGATTTGTTTATTTATAGCCATTTGTAGCAGAAGCAGAGTAGAGCATTTTATTGAATGAACTCACTGGATAGCCAAAGTAACTACATTATTGATTCACTGTCCAGAGCATCGGTTTCTATGTTGCTGATTTTCCAAATAGCCATCACTATCTTTTGTTTTACCTTGCTGAAAAACTAAAAGCAGTTCTCAATTACATTTGACAACAAGAAGCAAGTTGCTCTCTTATCTCCAGAAGAAGTGTTGCCCGGAGGCTTGGCATGAAAGTACAAACATAAGCATAATCAAAATTCCGGCAAAGCTTTAGAGCTTCTGGGTTTGCATGAATATAACCGAATTACCCCTAATGAAACTTCTGTTTTTCCCAATCTCCATCCGGTAAATTTGCTTTTATATTTTATCCTCCCACCCCACTGATCATACTTCCTTGGGTTTTCTTGTCTGAAAACTCCAAAAACAATTGTTAACATGTAGGAAGTGGAAGAAAATCTTGTTATTACAGACTATTGTATGCTTGGGATGTCTGTGTTGGATTATTTTAACAATTTGGGGCCACATGTAACATATTGGAATGTGTGTGCTATTTTCTAAAGTAAACTAGACAATTAAAGTGATCCACTAAAAATGAATTTTGACTAATTGTATTGGATTTCATGGAATTAAAGTGTAGAGACCGAAAGTTTGTTTTAAATTGTTGAGGGGCCGATTTAAAACAAATGAAAGATAATGAACGGTCATTATCTTATGAATATATGGGTTATGGTCCCCCATTTGAGTGTGTTCTTCAAGATTTCTATATCCCCATCAATAGAAATCAAGATTGAAGTGAAGTTCACAAATCAAATTGGAAGATCATGATCCATTCAGGCTAATAATTAAATTATCATGGATTCATGTATGTTTTATGTTTATGTTCATTTTTTTCAGATTTCAATATGGAGGGCTCTGATACCACTTGATAGAAAATTGAAAATGAATAATCAATCCATATACTTTATTCAAATCCTATTCACATAAAAACCCTAGATCCATCATTCATATTGAAATCTGAAAAATGAACATAAACATAAAACATACCTGAATCCATGATAATTTGATTATTAGCCCGAATGGATCACGATCACATTTAGCGTGACTAAATCCATCAATGGTCACGTACACTCATAATAATAATAGCAAAATTTTGAGCTCGTAAGGTTGTGCACATTTGAAAGGTTACACGTATGGCCCAGTGGGAGATTGTTGGAAAATTCTAATATATTTGGGGCCACACGTAACATATTAAAATGTGTGGTGCTATTATTTAAAGACTATTAGTCAATTAAAGTGATCCACTAAAGATGAAATTTGACTAATGTGTATTAGGTTTCATGAAATTAAAGTGTAGAGACCGGAAGTTTGTTTTAGATTGTTGAGAGGCCGATTTGAAACAAATGAAAGATAATGAATGGTCATTATCTTATGAATATATGAGTTATGGTCCCCATTTTGAGTGTGTTCTTCAAGAATCTCTACACCCCATCATTGGAGATCAAAAATTGAAATGAAGTTCACAAATCAAATTGGAAGATCTAACTCATTCAGGCAAAGAATCCGAATTCTATGTTTTAAGGCATGTTTTATACTTCCGCTATTTTCACTCTCATTGATTTCAACATGGATGGTTATATTTGAGAAAAGATTTTGATAAATTATAAGGTTTGATAATGTTTTGGATTGATGACCCTTTTCTATGTTTTTCTAAATAAGGTTAGAGACATTGTCTTTAAGGAAGAAGTTGATGATACTATTACTTTTGACAATGTACAAGTTCTTATACCTGTTATTGATCAAGAAGTATATCCAGAACCTCAACAAGACAATGTTGAAGAACCTCCCATCCAAAATGAGGTAATTATTCTAGAAGTTCAAACTCAACAACCCCAAGAACCAATACCTTTAAGGAGATCCACGAGAGAAAGGAAAAATACTATTTCGGATGATTTTATAGTATTTCTCCATGAACATGAGGAAAATAATGGATTGATGGAAGATGATCCAATCAACTTCCGTCAGGCCATGCAGGGTTCAAACTCTCAAAAGTGGATTGATGCCATGAATGATGAGTATAAGTCTATGCAAGACAATAAAGTTTGGGATCTTGTCCCATTACCAGAAGGTATGAAACCCATTGGTTGCAAATGGATATTTAAAACCAAAACGGATTCGAATGGTAATGTGAAAAGATATAAGGCTTGTCTTGTAGCTAAAGGCTTTACTCAAAAGGAAGGTATTGACTACAAAGAGACTTTCTCTCCAGTTTCAACGAAAGACTCTTTCAGGACAATCATGGCACTTGTTGCACATTTTGATCTTGAGCTACATCAGATGGATGTTAAGATGGTGTTCCTCAATGGTGACATTGATGAAACGATTTATATGGTGCAACTAGAAAATTATGTGTTAGGAGACCCAAAGAATATGGTTTGCAAATTAAAGAAATCCATTTATGGGCTCAAGCAAGCTTCCCGTCAATGGTACCACAAATTTCATCAAGTAATTATCTCATTTGGTTTCGAGATGAATGCTGTTGATGATTGTGTGTATCACAAGTTCAGTGGGAGTAAGCATATTTTCTTGGTTTTGTATGTTGATGACATACTGCTTGCCACTAATGATATAGGCATGTTGCACGAAACCAAGAGATTTCTATCAAGGAACTTTGAGATGAAAGATCTTGGTGTCGCCTCTTTTGTATTAGGGATTCAGATATATCAGGATCACTCTCGAGGTATTCTTGGATTGTCACAAAAGGGCTATATCGATAAAGTACTTAAAAGGTTTGGCATGCATGACTGTAAATCAGGTGACACCTTTATCACTAAGGGAGACAAATTTAGTCTCAAACAATGCCCGCAAAATGACTTTGAAGTTAAAAAAATACAGAAGATTCCATATGCATCAGCTGTTGGGAGTCTTATGTATGCTCAAGTTTGTACACGTCCAGATATAGCATTCATTGTTGGAATGTTAGGCAGATATTTAAGCAACCCTGGAATGGATCATTGGATAGCAGCCAGAAGGGTTATGATGTATTTGAAGAGAACAAAGGATTACATGCTCACCTATATCAGATTGGATCAGTTAGATATCATAGGATATTCCGATTCTGATTTTGCTGGATACCAAGACAGTAGCAGATCCACATCAGGCTATATTTATCTATTAGCTGGAAGAGCTATTTCCTGGAGGAGTGCTAAGCAGACACTCATAGTTTCTTCTACCATGGCAGCAGAATTTGTAGCATGCTATGAGGCATCTAATCATGGAATATGGCTGCGAAATTTTGTCACTG
Organism: Fraxinus excelsior; assembly: GCA_019097785.1. Classification (NCBI taxonomy): domain Eukaryota; kingdom Viridiplantae; phylum Streptophyta; class Magnoliopsida; order Lamiales; family Oleaceae; genus Fraxinus; species Fraxinus excelsior. Next base: position 138,493 of record CM032640.1, on the reverse strand, counting down.
GGCTGCGTATTCTGAATGGTGTAGAAAGACCACTAAAGTTATATTGTGACAATAACTCAGCAGTTCTATATTCTAATAACAACAGGAGTTCATCTAAGTCAAAACACATTGACATCAAGTTCCTGGTTGTGAAGGAAAGGGTACAGAGTAGACAGATTTCCATAGAGCATATTGGGACAAACTCCATGATTGCGGATCTGCTTACTAAGGGATTGACACCCAAGGTCTTTCATGAGCACATTGCTCATATGTGTGTTGTATATCACGAGGATATCAAGTTTTAGTGGGAGTTTGTATTTTCATTGCTTTATGTTTTGGACACATTTGTGTATTTGGATATTGTTCTGTACAGAAATAAAGTATTCAGTTCATTACACTCTGTTATTATGTTTAGTATTGATCTCACTTAAGAAATAAGGTTGGACCAGTTGGAAATAGACATGTTTGAGTCACATAACATGTAATTTCCATGCTACACTCCCATGATTGATCTATGTCATTTGGTTATATGGGTGTACGTGACCATTGATGGATTTAGTCACGTTAAATGTGACGAAAATCGCTTTGATCCTATATCAATATGACTGATGAACGAGATTGTTTGAAATACCCGTAATAATAATAATAGCAAAATTTTGAGCTCATAAGGTTGTGCACATTTGAAAGGTTACACATATGGCTCAATGGGAGATTGTTGAATTATTTTAACAATTTGGGGCCACATGTAACATATTGAAATGTGTGTGCTATTATCTAAAGTAAATTAGTCAATTAAAGTGACCCACTAAAAATGAATTTTGACTAATGGGTATTGAATTTTATGGAATTAAAGTGTAGAGACCGAAAGTTTGTTTTAAATTGTTGAGGGGTCGATTTAAAACAAATGAAAGATAATAAATGGTCATTGTCTTATAAATATATGGGTTATGGTCCCCATTTGAGTGTATTTTTCAAGATTTCTACATCCCCATCAATAGAAATCAAGATTGAAGTGAAGTTCACAAATCAAATTGGAAGATTGTGATCCATTCGGGCTAATAATCAAATTATCATGAATTCAGGTATGTTTTATGTTTATGTTCATTTTTCAGATTTCACTATGGAGAATGGATCTAGAGCTTTTATGTGAAAATGATTTGAATAAAGTATATGAATTGACTATTCCTTTTCAATTTTCTATCAGTGCTATGATTTACTCAAGAAAATTAAGGTATATTTTCTTGGATAGATGAATTTCCTTCCATGGAGAATATGCCTCAGACAAAATTTTCTCAATTCAATATGTACTATTTTCAGATAGATGTAAATATGTAATTCTGAAAAGCTTGCCCGGGGTCCTTTTCCTGCATTCAGTTGAGATCAATAAGACCTTTATCAACATTTTTTTTAAATACCACCTAATATGAGTAATTAATCAGATAACTGAAAAGCATTTAATTCTGCATGCCTAGCTTACCCTAGTTGATTGTTCGGTAAGTTGGATAATAATAAAGAAGAGACGACCTAAAACTTTATAAATTATGCTATGAATCCTATATAATATCAAGTATCCGTCCTTATTGAAGTAAAGATCGAAATTATATTGCCCTATCAAATAGGATAAACTTTTAGATTTTCATTGGCTAAAAATGAATCCAGCCTACAGTGACGTGACGCTCTTAAGACAGATCTGAATGAAAATATGTTGCTTTGTTATTAAAAGTTTACATGTCATAGTTAGCAGTTTTCTTTTTACTAATTTACACCCTATAAAATAAAAAGAAAATAGTTTTGACATTAAGAGCAGGTTAAATGAATTTATGGGCTTCCTTTTCGTGACATGAATCATCATCTCTGAAGAACATACCAGTAGTTATAAATTATAATGTCATCTGAGGATGTTCCTTCAAGAATCAATAGGTAATGGTGAAGATGTAAATTCCTGTGTAGACATCACATATATATTTTCATTAATACAGTTCATTATTGTTTAATTGTATTAGTTTGAAGTCTCTGAAATAGGTTTTTTAATAACTATACATGCCATTAAATGTCAAAAAATGGAGGAAAAAGAAGCGGTAGAAGGGAAATAAGTACAAAAATAAAATCTGTCCCCTTCAAGTTTTACGAAAATAAGTACATTTTTAGATAGATATTTCAATGTTGATTTTTCTTTCTAATTTTGGTACCCTATGTTCCACCCCATAAAAACACAAAAAAATGACCTTCAAACTTCCCTCTCCCTTTTTCTTCTTCCATAGCCGCTGGCACTTAAGTCCTAGATATAAGATATCCCAATTTAAACAAACCACCAACATGATCATGTTTGGCTAAGCTTAAAATGTTCACTTATAAGTAAAGAATTGAGCTTTAGATTAGTACTTTTTTATTGATTGAAAATGAATGTTTTGATGCACCTAGAAAGCAATAGTCCCTCAAAACTTGGTCGAATATCAGCCCCTGACTTTATGCACCATCTTCCATCAATATTACTTAATTCCCGAGCCAAGAAAAAATAATAGTTTAATCAATGACACATCAAATTATAAATATGAGTACACTTTTCCCATATTTGTGCCAGACAAGAAGCACAGCTTACCAAAATGGATCTTTATTTCACTTCATTCCTAATCATGCTCTCAAGCAACTGATATAACTAAATAGAGAAGAGAATACAACAGCAAACAGTTAGAACTTCCAGTTTCTTGGATTTGAGGGAAGCTACAATAATTCAAAAAGAACTGTGACATTCTCCTATTGGCAATTTAGCATAAAAGCTTCATTTCAAAAAGAATGATTAACCACTTTTTAGTCTATAGGTAGTCATCTTTTAACTAATGTAATTTTCTATCTTGGAGACAGTTGGAATTTAAATTTTCATAGTTTTTGTTACACCTCATTTTTGAAGCCCAAGGAAAATGTGCCACGTAGAGGACTATGAGCCATGTAGAAAGTCAGCACAAAAGTCAAATAAAGACCCAGGAGGTTAAAATATGAAGGAATCGGATTAAACTGAGGTCCTTGGTCCGCAAGGCCAAAGTTCACGCCGAGGCACCGCCTCAATGACAAGGCACTACCTCTTCTGCTGAATCACTGCCTAAGGAAACGAAAGAAGTAGCTGAAGCTCTCTACTTAAAGAACCACCTCAACAATCTATCTGAGGCTCCCTAACCTGTCTGAGGTTCTATAGAGTCCCCCGAGGCTCCAGACCACTCGATGTCATCAAACCAATGCAACCTCTTGTAATAGATTTGAGAATCTTTCAGAAGTGATTGATGTGATACTTGTAATAAAGTGCATCAGTGTTAATGTGTTAGCCTACAACTAGAACGGCTAACCTTTTGTCAGATATTAATTGTAATGAGGGGACAGTGACGTGAAGCTTCAGTCTAGGAGATGTCGTCACGTGGATCTGATCCAACCATCAGCACGTTGGCTATAATAATATAAATAGCTTCTATCTTTGTACGTGAGGAGGGATGCGAAGAAGAACTCTACATTCTTTCCCGAGAAATAGACAAGGATTGAAAGAGATTTACACACTTTGTTATTTACATGTATTACGAATCCAAATTGCGATTAGATATTAAGAGTTAAACATGAAATTTCAGTTATCTTATATTATATCTATCATTCCACATATATAATGAAAGATGGTAGAGTTATCTTAGGAAATCTACGGAGCATTAGTTGATAATACGATTGCTATCATTACGAAATCGCCGGTGTCCGGATGTCACCGTCTCTTGCTGAAAAGCGCCTCTCGTGTCCATTCATATTTGGCTACCTTCCACAATCTGGTATAAACTCGCCAGATTAGCTCTTAACGTGGCAGAAGTGGGCTCGGTATCTGTTGGCATCATTTTTTAGGGTCAACAAATTGACATCGTCTATGGGAAATCCTACATTTAACTACGAACACGCGTGGAGAAAAGGCCAAGCTACGTTTGTAAGTTGGGAAAAAGAAGGCTCTTGTCCTTGAAAAATGAGTGTCCTTGAGAAGAGAACTGTTAATAACATGAAACCTTAAAGAATGGGATAAATTTCATACTAAGTAATTGAGAAATGAGCTGCACTGACGAAAACGCTCCAAGAAGGACAATAGCACACCCTAAAGAAAGGGAACCTTCGTACGCTGCCCCAGCTGCCCACCTACAGCCTCCAATGTGCAGAAAATGAGGTTCCAGAGGCGGAGGCTGGGTCACAACCATGCTTACTAGGGAAATGGCAACGATGGCTGCCAACATGAGAAATATCACTCAGCAGAACATGGCCATGTACGAAATGCTGATGAACATGCAAGGGCAAGGAGGTTATCTGGCCCCTCAATATATAGTCCCTGAAGATGTCTTTCCTGAAGCTCAAGCGTATTACTAGGAGGACAATGTCCAGAGCCAAGTACCTGAGCATCGCTATGATGGAATGGAGGCCCCTCGAGAGAGAGAGAGGTAGAAGTAAATTCATCGACCAACTATGCCACAGAAATGCAACCCAAAGCTCTATTCAATTTCCCTCCGAATTATGAACCAGAAGATAGACCCTAGAGTTTTGCAAGTGTCTTTGATAGGATAGGCCCAGGGGCATCAAGAAATAGGCAGACTCATTTATCCCAGGAACTTAGAAATAGGCATACCTATCCTCCCCCTCCAATGCCTAGAAATGGACAACAAGAACCTCACCCAAACAAGGATCAACCCATGTACCATGAAGAGCCTCCAGTCCGACCTCCTAGAAATAGATGGGAAAGACAAGACTAGGTTAGGAATGAAGCGAGAATCTCCCAACTACCTCCCCAAACTCATCAAATGGAGGATGAGGATTAAGATTAGCCTCAAAGGTCCTGTGATCAAGATGATGATGACGAACATTCTCCTTTATCTGAGGCCATAAAGAATGATCCTATGCTAAACCTCTTCACACTCCTTAAAATCTCAAAACATGATGGGAGAGACGACCCCGTGAAACATATGAACAATTATAAGACTCATATGAATCTGAAAGGGACCATCCCAGCAATGAATTATAGAGCCTTCCACTTGACCTTAAGTGGATGAGCGGAAATTTGGTACACTAGACTATCGGAAGGAAGCATCCGAAGTTGGCCTGAGTACAAGAAGAATATCTGCAACCAGCAAAGAAGGAGAAAAACCCATCCAAAGGTTGCAAGATATGAGACAACAACAAGGTGAATCTTTGAAAAATTTCATTTCACGCTTTACTGATGAAATGACATACTGCGTATAAGTTACGGATAGAGAGGTGTTGACTGTCCTAAGAGGGGGCCTAGACATGAAATCTCTTTTCTGGATAGATGTACAAAATAGGGACCCTGCCACCTATGACGCCTTGCTAGAAATGATAAGACGCGAGATTCTCAATGAAGAACTGAAAGATTATAGAAACAGGGTCAGCCAAGGTCTGCCACCTCCACAAATGCAAAGAGGGAGATGTCCTATTTTCCATTTGATAGACAGTCAAGCTCCAATAAATCATAGACAAGAACTGGCTATTGCAACACTCAACATAATGCCAACTTTAGCCTATGAGGAGGTCAATCCCGGTGCTGGAACGCATCAGCGTCAACCCAACCCAAGGCGCCCATAGAAAGGACGATGTGCTGAACCTAGAAATAGGTATGAAGCGCCACAATATTGTTCATATCATCAGTCATATGGACATCAGACAGATGATTGTCGGGACACTGCAATACGTCCTCCAAGTAATATTCCAAATAGGAAGAATCAACATACTCGGAACAATGAACATCGTCGACTTAATAGGAAAGATCCTCCGCGAGGAAGGGAAAACGACACTGAAAGACATAGAGAAGGTACACAATCATTGGTGGGCCTCATGTGGGGTGGAGATTCTAGGAATTCTCAAAAGAACTATGCTAGGGAGGCAAGCGACCCGATCTTGACAAGCTACATAGTAAACTAGTCTCCAAATGAAGAGCAATCATGCTGATCACTTTTACACATGATGATACAATGTGAGTACATTATCCACACTGTGATGCCTTAGTAATAAGGGTTTTCGTGGCCCATAATGGCCTGAAAAGAATGCCAAAGAAGGAGGCATATTTGGAGCAGCACAAGCCCTGGACAAGGGAAAGCTGTTGCTGATGCCGTTAACCTATAAGAGCTGGACCCTCACATTATTGATTGTGAGCCTCAAACAGCCCCAATAGAAGAATTGGAGATCTTCCCAGCTGACCTTGTGGATCCGACAAAATGCATACAGGTGTCAGCTGTCATCACTTGAACATTGATTCAAAAGCTATGGCTCACAGGCAAAAAAGGAATGCCCTCAACCCGGAAAGATATGAGGCTCTTAAAAACGAGGTAATGAAGCTGATTGATAATAGTTTTATCAGAGAATCTGTATATCCAAAATAGGTATCCAATCCAGTTATAGTAAAGAAGCACAACGGAAAGTGGAGGGTGTGTATTGACTTTTCAAATATGAACTAAGCCTGTCCTAAGGACAGCTTCTCACTTCCTAGGATGGACCAGCTGGTGAACTCAACCGCTGGGCATGAATTCATCAGCTTTATGGATGCCAACTCCGAATACAACCAAATTTCCATGTTTGAGGAACACACATCATTCATCACAGACAAATGACTTTATTGCTACAAAGCGATGCCCTTCGGATTGAAAAATGTCGGGGCCACATACCAGAGATTGGTTAACAAAATGTTTTTCAACCTCATCGATTTAACAATGGAGGTCTACGTGGACGACATGTTGGTAAAAATCCTGAAAGCAGAAGATCATATCGCCCACCTTAATGAGATATTCCAAATCCTGCGAAGGTATCGAATGAAACTCAATCCTTTGAAATGTGCTTTTGGGATATCATTCGACAAGTTCTATTGAAGCGAACCCTGAAAAGGTCAGAGCTATAATTGAAATGAGGTTACCCCAGAAGCCAAAAGAGGTACAGATCCTCACTGACGAGTTACAGCCTTGAATCGCTTTATCTCTAAGGCAACTGACAAGTGCATACCCTTCTTTAAAATCCTCAAAAGAGGGAACAAGTTCCAATGGATAGAAGAATGTGAGATGGCCCTGTAGGAGCTCAATAAGCACCTGGGTCAAGCATTTCTCTTCTCAAAACCAAATGACCATGAGGTACTGCATCTATACTTGGCGGTAACTTCAGAAGCTGTGTGTTCAATTTTAACAAGGGAAGAAAACGGCCATCAGCTGCTGGTGTACTATGTCAGCAAAACACTTCTTGTAGAAGAAACCTGATATCCTGACATGGAGAAGTTGGCCCTCACCTTAGTGATAGCCTCAAGAAAGTCGAGGCCATATTTTCAAGCTTATAGCATCTATGTCTTAACAAATTACCCTCTCAAGCAAATGCTTCAAAAGCTTGATTCTTTGGGAAGATTGCTTAAATGGGTTATTGAGCTTAGCGAGTTTGACATCACATACAAACCAAAGGCAGCCATCAAGGGGCAATCCTTAGCTGACTTCGTGGCAGAGTTTACCCTTGTGCCAGACATTGAAAAGAAAATGGAACCTATCAAACCTTATATATGGAGGCTCTCCGTTGATGGGTCTTCTGGAGACTCAGGGTCACGGGCAGGAATCGTATTGTTAGCCCGGAGGGACATAAGCTAACATGTGTTGTAAAGTTCAGCTTTAAGGCAACCAACAATGCAGTAGAATACGATGCACTTTTAATGGGCCTTCGACTGACAAAAGAATTGTAGGTGAAAAGGCTCATCATTAGCAGTGACTCCCAATTGGTAGTTGGTCAAGTTCATGGAAACTTCTCAGCCAGGGACAAGAATATGGTAGCCTACGTAAAACTGGTAATAAGTTTCATCCTCTCCTTTGAAATATTCGAACTTATGCAAATACCTAGATCCCACAACACTCACGCTGACGCTTTGGCGAAGCTAGCGAGTAGTAAAGATTTTGAACTACTTACAGTAGTTTCAATTGAGCACCTTCCTAGACCCTCGACTGAGGTCAGCGGGACTATAATGTGGGGAGAGCAAGCAAACTATGTACTCAAAGAGATCCATGAGCGCATTTGCGACAATCATGCTGGAGGATGGTCATTGATACAAAAAGTACTGAGGCAAGGATATTACTGGATGCGCAACAATTTGTCTAAAAAGGATGCGCAACAATTTGTCTGAAAATGTGACAAGTGCTAACGCTTCACCATTATCCCCAGATAGCCTTCACAAGAGTTAAACATGGTATCTAGTCCCTGGCCATTTGCGAAATGAGGGATTGATCTAATTGGACCTCTTCCCAAAGGGAGAGGAAGTACTAGCTTCGCAATTGTTGCTATTGATTATTTCACAAAATGGGTGAAAGCCTAGCTGCTTACCAAGATAATTGAGGCCAACACTTCCAAGTTTCTTTGGAAAAAACTCATCTATAGGTTCGACATCCCACATTCAATTGTATCAGACAATGTCAAACAATTTGACAACAACAAAGTCAGAAAAATGTGTGAGGAATTGGGTATCAAGAAACAATTATCCTCCCCACATCACCCCAAGCCAATGGGTAGGTTGAGGCTATGAATAAAACAATCAAGTATACCTTGAACAAGAAACTTGATGCCTCAAAAGGAGCTTGGGTAGATGAGTTATCCCAGGTCCTGTGGGCTATCCGAACCACTAGCTGAACTGCAACAGGTGAAACCCCATTTTCTATGGCATATGGGGCAGAGGCTATGAGCCCCGTAGAAGTGGGTCTCCTATCCCCTAGACATATACACTTCAATGAAATATGCAATGGAAAAATGAGAAGATGCGGACTGGACCTCCTAGAAAAAAAGATGGATGATTCCCAGATCCAAATGGCCATGTACCAGAGGAAGATGACACGATACTACAATGCTAGGGTAAAGAAGAGGTCCTTTCGGATAAATAATTTGGTGCTTCAGAGGGTATTTTTGTTTACCAAGGAGCCAGGGGTAGGCACCTTAGGACGTAACTGGGAAGGACCCTATCGCATAGAGAAAGAAGTCCGGCCCGAAACCTACTGGGTTAAAGGTATGAATGAAAAGATCCAGCCTCATCTATGGAATGTTGAACACCTACATATATATTATCAGTGAATGTGAATTACCGCTTGAGTTTCTTCCCAGCCTTTGTAAATAAATAAAAACTTCTGTCCAAAGGAAAGCTCGCAGAAACCTTACAATGCAAAGAAACCTCGGAGGAGAGGACGAAGTCCCTAAAAGGACCGCATTGCTTGAACTCCAAAGTGAACAACACATACCTTCCTAGGGATGGGTGTGGGTTGGGTTGGGTCGGTTTTTGCGCAAACCCAAACCCAAACCCAATCTAACATTGTCGATTTGTTCAAAATCCAACCCAACCCAACCCAACTCAACCTATGTAAATGTTGAAACCCAACCTAATTATGTGTTGGTCAAGTTGGGTTGGGTTGGTCGGTTTGAGATAAACTTATTGTACACAAATTAAAATCATCCAATTTTTTGATATAAAATAACATTAATATAGCCATTAGCCATCCAATGTCAATAAACTTGAAAAATAAAATAGTACAATCCATCAAATATCCATCAAAATAATTAAACAAAAATGATTACACATTTCATTAAAAGTTAAAACAAACTACGATAGCAAATTATCACTATGAAAGAACACAAGTAAACAAATCACATTGATCACATTGAAATAAATATGTCCTTGTCTAGATTTAATTATTTCTTCTAGTCAAAACTTCACTAGCATTAAATCCTGCTAGTTGATTTAAAAAAAACATTAGTTACTGGCATTAAAACTCTACTTGACCAAAATTATATTTCGTTTTCATTAATGATCATACCTGCTTTAGTTGATTATTTGACCAAATGTGTGATTATGTCCAAAGAGTTACGCAGTGTTGTAGTGTAACTTTGGGGGGTCGTATCCACAGGGAGATGGAAAAGTGATTTAAGGGATTCAAAAACTTAGGGTTCTCGTGAATTTGATGAAGGGAATTTGTTTATTACATAAAAATGTAGTAAATTACAGAAAATAATGATGAGAATTAAGATAATATGTAAAATAGTGAAGCGTCAGGATTCCCTCAACTAGATTGAATCAATCAATATCAATCATTCATTTATTCTGTACTCAATTAGAAGTTTTTGTCCCAACTCTCTAATCGGATGATTTAACAATACAAACCAATTAAATTTCACATGTATTCCTAGAATTTATGATTCCCAAATCATAATCATACATCAATTTATCGAAATCAGATTCAAAAATCGACTATATATCTCTAACATATAGCAGTAATTAAATCACACCAATAAATGATTTGAAAATTAAACTTAAACAAGTATTTCAATTATTTAATGGAAGAAAAGTGATTAAATCCATGAAAATCTGAATAAATGTTAAATCTAACTCAAATCTAATTCATAATACAAGAAACATAAACCCTAGAATTATTTAGACAATGAAAAACGCATTACATGAATGAAAGATGTTGAGACAATCAATTCCATTTGAGTTCATCCCTTGCTTCACCAATGTTTTTAACTTTTCATGGAGTTCTTGATGTCAAAAATGTAGAAATAATGGTATAGAATGAAGAATGATAAGGAATGAGGAGTTTTAGGACGTTTTTGCGGTCTTTTTTTTAAACTTCTTGTGGCCCAAACATAGAAAAAACCTAGGTTTGTGTGGCGCGGCACCTAGGCACCATGGGAGCAGCGCAAACCATCCAAGAAACAATAAAAGGATAGCCAGCCACATGCTCAAGAATTTGGTCCAGAAATGGAAGGGGAAAATGGTCCTTGTGAGTGGCAGCATTCAATTTCCTATAATCAGTACACATGCGCCATCTGGTCACAGTCTTTGTAGGGACCATTTCACCGAGTTCGTTTTTAACCACTGTGATACCAGACTTTTTAAGAACCACTTGCGTTGGACTAACCCATTTACTAACTGCAATGGGGTAAATAACACTAGCATCTAACAGTTTAAGCACCTCATTTTTAACTTCTTTTATGGTGGGGTTTAACCTACGCTGGGGGTCTCTTTTAGGATTAGTCTCCTCCTCTAGGTGAATTTTATGTAAGTAAATTAGAGGGCTTATACCCTTGATATCAGCTATAGTCCATCCTAGTGTAGATTTATGTTCATTCAGAATGTTCAAAAGCTATTTACTTTGAGAAGCATTTAATTCTGAAGAAATAATTACATGAAAAGTGTCACATGGTCTAAGGAACACATGTTTCAGTCTTGGGGATAGCCGTTTCAGCTCTGGTGTTGGACTCTCAATACTTAATGGTTGCTGCTCTCCAGTTTTGGCTGGTAGTTCTTCAAACTTTTGTTGCCATGGTGATGTCCCATAACCCTGAATTTAGCAAAAACATCACAAATATTAGCATATTCTTCATTATGGCAATGTGCAAGAATTTCAGAATTTGTAAGAAATGAGTTTAAAGGATTGAAATCAATGGTTACAGGTGTATCCTCCTGAGTGAGTGCATCAACCATGTACGTTTGATGACACTCATCATCCTCCATAAGCTGCTTAGTGATGTGAAAAATATTGACTTCAAGAGTTATATTTCCAAAAGATAGCTTCATTAGACCATTCCTGCAATTGATAAGAGAATTAGCAGTAGCAAAAAAGGGTCTACCAAGAATAATAGGTATTTTGGAGTTCACGTTCTCCTCAACTTTCAAATCTAGAACTAGGAAGTCAACAGGATAGTAAAACATCTCTATTTACACCAAAACATCCTCAACTACTCTTCTAGGTCTTATAGTTGAATGATCAGCCAATTGTAAAACTACAGTTACAGGTTTAATCTCACCTAGGCCTAGCAGTAGATAAATGGCATAAGGCATTAGGTTAACACTAGCTCCTAAGTCAAGAAGGGCTTGTGCAAACTCACAACTCCCAATGATGCAAGAAATTGTAGGACAACCAATATCATTATATTTTGGTAGGACTCTCTGTTCAATCACCGCACTTACTTGCTAGGTCAAGAAAGTAGTTTTCTTGACATGATGCTTCATTTTCACAGTGCACAAGTCTTTGAGGACTTTTACATATGTAGGAATTAGAGAAATCACATGCAAGAGAGGTAGATTGATTTTTACCTGCCTAAGGTGTTCTAAGATCTCATCATGTTGGCTATTATCTTTCACATTAGGCTTTAGAGCTTAAGGAAATGGTGCTCTAGCTAGGTTTTCCACAACCTTATCACTAGGCTCACCCTCTTCAGAATTACTAGAGTCTTTCTCTTTTTCTTCTGCTTCCCTATGCTTAATGATTGGTTCTACAACCTTCCCAGATCGAGTGGTGATAGCATTTATCTCCTTAAAGTTGTTTTGTACACCTGAAGTTTGAGCCATATGTTGTCCCTTAAGGTTAGGTTGAGGTTGAGCCGAAAATTTCCCACTTTTCCCTATTGCTAAGGCATTAGTCAATTTGGTTATATGGCTTTTCATTTCCTTACTCTCCTCAACAACTTGATTGACCATGGTTTCAAACTTCTGATTTGTTTTCCCCTGAGCTTCCATAAAAGCATGTAGGGTGTCCTCTAAAGAATTTCTAGACGTTGAGGGTTGATGTGATGGTGTATTGAAAACTCTAGGTGGTTGAGTAGGTTGCTGGTTATCAGATTTCCAGCTGAAATTAGGATGATTCCGCCACTCCTAATTGTAGGTCTCAGAATATGGGGCATAAGGCTTTTTGTACAAACCTAAAGCATTACAGTGTTCATTATAAACCCGGGAAAAATGCATAGTTCATGGATTTACTTTTACAAAATCAAAAATCAGGTCTCAATATTTAAATTTGCAAAATTCAGGTTTTTCAATGAATTAATTAATTTTATTTAACAATTAATCTATTAAATTAAATATTTAATTGTAATATAATATAATTGACCCACCCCACCCCCACTCCACCTCCACTGCTCCGGCGACCGGCGACTACTCCGGCCACGCTTACTTCCGGCGACTATTTTCCGGTGACCGTTGGTCACCACATAATTCCGATGACTGCTTCGATTCCAAGGTCACAGATTATTTTAAGGTCACAAATGACAAAATTTATAGGTCACAGATTTTTAATTGATCACATGTTAAGAAAATTTGTTGGTCACAGATCATCTTATTGGTCACAGATCAAAAAAATTATATGTTACAGGTCACGTATTTTCAAATTTGTAGGTCACAGTTCAATGCAAATTTGTAGGTCACGGTTAAATGGCTAAGTCACAGACACCAAAAAATCGTCACTGTTCAATAGCTATGTCACAGACGCCAAAAAATCGTAATTGTTCAATAGCTAGGTCACAGACACCAAACAAATCGCAACAACTCAATAGCTAGGTCACAGATCGACCAAATAGTTGGTCACAGAAACACTTCGTCTCGTTCGCCCGACGCAAGCGCCACCAATACTTGGTCACAGATCGACCAAATAAATGGTCACATAAACTCAACGTCCCATCCGCCCGACCAACCATAACCCCATCGACGACCAACCACCAACAGTCACAGACACAGACACAGACCACCCGCCATAGCCCCATACACACAGATCCGACACAACACAACCTAGAAACCACAAACCGCCCCATCGAAGATCCACAGCACCTCCACCACACACCCACCACCGTAAAATTCACAACCAAAAAATGCAGTATGCTGTTCATTCTCTGCAGGGCGAAGACCTCCACCGCATCCAAGGCCCAAAGCACTTCCACCGCCCGCCGCTATCCACAGCAGCGTCGACGCTGCTGTGGGTATGCAGCGACGCTGCTGGCCACTGTGAGCAGCAGCGTTGCTGCACACCCACAGCAGCGTACTCTGCTGTGGGTCGCACCGTTCGCTGCTGTGGGTCGCAGCGTCAGACTGTGACGCTGTGACCCACAGCAGCGTCACAGCGACGCTACGATTCAGGGAGGTGAAGGGGAGGGGAGGCGGCGACGGAAGGGAGAGAGAGGAGGGATGAGTAGGGTTTGGGAAATGAATTGAAATTTGGGGTTGGGGTAGGGATATGGGTGGGTATATATTTAATTTAATTTAAAAATATTAATAATAATATTAATTGTGAATTTAAAACCTGATTTTTGATGAAACAAAGTATAAACCTGATTTTTAGAAAGTTAAAACTAAACAGCTGGTTTAGTGTAATTTCCTAAACCCCCCCATCTCAGCTAAAACAAAACACTCTTACATTGGATGATCAAGTCCACCACACGGTCTAGAAGACTCAACACGAGCAACAGTAGATGTAGGCTTTGAACTACTAGTGTGTACGTTCTCCATTTCTCTAGTTAGGGCTCCTACCTTAGCTCTAAGATTGTCTTATTCCCTAAGATGATAGATGCCTGCACTAGAAGGATTTCCTACGGTTCGTGACCTATTGGTGCTATCAGTGGCACTAGGGCCAGTCCAGGTGTGGGCTTTCTCAGCTAAGTCATCTAAATATCCTATAGCCTCATCTGGATCTTTTTTTCGAAAATCACCATTACACATCATTTCAACCAACTGACGTTCTCTAGATGTTAACCCTTCATAGAAATAGTTCACGATACACCAACTCTCATAACCATGGTACGAACAAAGAGCTTGGAGTTCTTTATACCTTTCTCACGCTTGATATAATGTTTCACTCTCCTTTTGATAAAAGAAGAGATCTGGTTTTTCAAAGCAGTGGTTTTGTGGTGGGGAAAGTATTTGCCAAAGAAAGCTTGGGTCATTTCAGCCCAAGTTCCAATTGAACGTGGTCTCAATAAATACAACCAGCTCTTAGCCCTTTCTTAAGAGAAAATAGGAAGAATTTGAGCCTAATTGCATCCATTGTACCATGTTGATTGTGGAAGGTTGCTACAACCTCTTCGAATTCCCTAACATGCACATACAGGTTCTCATTTTCAAGTCCATGAAAATTTGGAAAAAGTTGAATCATTCCAGGTTTAAAATCTATACGTGGCATATTGGGTGGAAACATAATACATGAAGGAGTAGATGTGTGTGTGGGGTGCAGGTAATCATGCAAAGTTCTATATGGTGCATCGTGCTCACTATCAGACATTATGTTATGTGATGTGGTGTTCGTGTTAATAGATGCAAAATCAAAAATAGGGTTAAAAGATGTTCTATGAGAGGTGTTTCCACAAATCTTTCTCGCTCGTCTCGATACATGCTCATAAAATAAGTAAACAGAAATAAAAATCGAGAATAATAAAGAAATTAATTAACTGAAGTCAAAACAAATTAGCAAAGGAACGAGATCACCCTTTTATGATTGAATTTCTTGACTTCTGTACCGTCTCCCCGGCAACGGAAATTTGATTACGCCCAAAGAGTTACGCGATGTTGTAGTGTAGCTTTGGGGCGTATCCACAGGGAGATGGAAAAGTGATTCAATGGGTTCAAAAACGTAGGGTTCTCGTGAATTTGATGAAGAGAATTTGTTTATTGCATAAAAATGTATTAAATCACCGGAAATAATGATGGGAATTAAGCTAATATGTAAAATAGTGAAGCGTCAAGATTCTCTCAACTAGATTGGATCAATCAACATCAATCGTTCATGCATTCCCTACTCAATTAGAAGTTTTTGTCCTAACTCTCTAATCGGATGATTTAACAATACAAACCAATTAAATTTCACATGTAATCCTAGAATTTATGATTCCCAAATCACAATCATACATCAATTTATTGAAATCAGATTCAAAAAACGACTATATATCTCTAACATATAGCAGTAATTAAATCACACCAATAAATGATTTGATAATTAAACTTATATTTTAATTATTCAATTTAAGAAACGCGATCAAATCCATGAAAATCTGAATAAATGTTAAATCTAACTCAAATCTAATTCATAATACAAGAAACATAAACCCTAGAATTATTTAAACAATGAAAATGCATTACATGAATGAAAGATGTCGAGATAAACAATTCCATTTGAGTTCCTCCCTTGCTTCACCAATGTTTTTAACTTTCCATGGAGTTCTTGATGTCAAAAATGTGGAAAGAATGGTGTAGAATGATGAGGAATGAGGAGTTTTGGGATTTTTTGCGATCTTTTTTTAGACTTCTCGCGGTCCAAACATAGAAAAAATCTAGGTTTGTGTGGCGCGGTGCCTAGGCGCTATGGGAGTAGCGCCTAAGCGCTGAAAATCTGTAATTCTTTGGTCTGTACAGCGCCTGGGGGCTGCAGGGATAGCGCCTGGGCGCTGAGTTGCTACATCCTTTTCAGTATTTTTATCATAACTTTCTCTCCCCATGTCCGATTAAGGCAATTCAAGTTGTGTTGAAAAGCTAACTCAAATGGCTACAACTTCTCTTCAGAGATGACTATCAAATTCGATCAGTTTTCATATCAAAAACTGGTCTCATTATGAGGCTAAAAACACATGTGAAACATTTCACCTTGAAAGCTAATTTGTGATCATGTTTTGACTATATTTCATCCATTTGACTCCTTTCTCCATCCAACTGACCTCTAACGCTCTTGAGTCTTCATCACAAGGTTAGAAACAAGTTTAGAGTATTTGCTATTCAGTTCCTGAACTTTCACTTTCTTCCATTTTGATCATTTTTCACTTGTTTCTCCTTATTTCGCTACATTCATCACTTTATCCTACAAAACATGAATTTCATATAATTAAACTATATTCCAACAATTGCTTATGTTTTGACAGTCAACTAACTATGTGAAAATGCACTTATCATTGTGCAAACTTAAACTCATTATAACCCCGTAGCTAACCACATTACAACGAATATGAGAGAAAAGAACCATTAGAAACATGAGTCTCACGACAAAAACCATATAAAAAGAGAGAAAGCAAATAAATTTATGGACTAATTTGATATAGATTAGTACAACTTTATTTTTTTTTAAAATGACACGGGTTTTAAACTTAAAAGATCAACAAATCCACGATTCTAACTAGTGCTAGATCTAATTCCCCTACAAAACACTCTTAAAGCTAAACCAGTAGGAAAAAGTATAAGAAGAAAACATTATTTTAATTATACATACCAGATCTGAAAGCCCCATAATAAACCCAGATAAGCAGTGACATTTCACCAATAAAAAAACCCAGTTATTAATTCAAATCAAATATTAAAAAAAATCATCAAAATGTCAGCTACCAAGATCGAAAAACCAAATAAAACCCAATTCAAAAAAGCACACATTTCATTTTACTAAATAAACCATAAATATATGTTTATGTATGTACCATTCTTGGCCAGTAGTGTCCCAAATTTGAGCCTTAACTACTTTATCATCGACCTGAATGCTTCGAGTGGCGAACTCAATGCCAATTTAGTGATACAAATGCATACAATATTATATAGATAGATATATGGCTTTTTCTGTTTGGGTGCGAAATCAAGTGGTTCGCTGAAGGTGGGTGGGTAGAGAAGGGTTGGGATGGTCGGAGAGGAGAAGAGAGATAAGAGGATTGAATTTGAGCGAGAGAGCAGAAACTTTGGCTGCACTGAAGGTGGTTCGCTGTAGGTGGCTTGAGCAAGAGAGAGAGAGATATAGAGCACTTGGGACTGTGGCTGCGCTAGACTTGCCTTTAGGTTTTGTTGAAGTCATTTTTTTTGGGTTTTGGGTCAGGTCAGTTTTGATTGGGTTTGGGTTGTTAACCCATGACCTGACCCGAAACCCGCCAAAAAAATTCAAAAAATCGACCCAAACCGATCAGTTTGGGTCGGGCCAGTCGATTTATATGGGTTGGTTTGGGGTTTTGCCCATTCCTATTCCTTCATTTGACAAGGCTGAATGTCAAGGAAGAAGCCTTCACATGGATGAATCATCCACCATATGAGGAAGCGTGCATTAGCACATGCCTTCATTTGACGAGCTTGAACGTCAAGGAAGAAGCCTTCACATGGATGAACCATCTACCATGTGAGGAAGCGTGTATCAGTACATGCCTTCCTTTGACGAGGCTGAACGTTAAGGAAGAAGCCTTCAAATGGATGAACCATCCACCATGTGAGGAAGTGTGCATCAGCACATGCCTTACTTTGACGGGCTGAGCGTCATGGAAGAAACCTTCACATGGGTGAACCTTCCACCATGTAAAGAAGCGTGCATCAACACATGCCTTCCTTTGACGAGGTTAAACGTCAAGGAAGAAGCCTTCACTTGGAGGAACCATCCACCATGTGAAGAAGCACGCGTCAGCACATGTCTTCCTTCAATAAGGCAGAATGTCAAGGAGGAAATTAAAATTTTAATCAATTCAGTCAGACGCTACAAAATTCGACCCTGGCGAACAGTATCGTTCAATAGGTTCAAACAAAAATGAACACCGTGATAACGATTCAAGTTAATTCAGCCAAAAGTTTAACCAATTCAGTCGCATTTAATAACGATCAATCAGCTCATATTATTCAGTTCAAATTTAGCCTAATTTAAAATTCGATCAGCTTCATTCAATTAAGTATAGCTTGTCCCATCTTAGATAAGCTCGAATCAACATATTGTGGTAAGATGCCTCGCCAAGGTCCAATTGAAAGCAAGAAATTGAGGACGATAAATTGAGGGATTCTTTCTTCATTAAAGCAGTTAATACAATTGGAGGCCCCAAGGCTTTACAAATATTGTGATCAAGATAAATCTAGCATATTCCTAGGGAGGTGGAGGAACTTCAACCTCTATGGAAGTTGCCGCAGTTCAGACCTCAGTCAGAGGTGCAGTTATTGTTTTCTCTTTCGAAGCTTCCTCTGTTATCGCCTCGACGACTTCATCATCAGTAGGAGTTTGGGTACTTCCTCTTCAATGAATTCAGCTTTTAACTCTGAGGCGTCGAGGGTAGGGAATAGCTCGCTCACCCTGCCAACCACCTCATTGTAGGCATATCTTCTCCAATATGATCCAAGGCGTCGGTACTCCTCAGTTTGATGGAAATTTGCAATATAGGTCCTCACTGCAATTTCACCTGCTTCGACGACATCTAACTCATACTTTCTACACTTGTTGGTTAGCCACTCGGCCCACTCCACCTGCTTTTCCATAAAGTCATTAGCCTTCTTGGAGGTAGCAAGCTTTGTTTGTTTATTTTGTTCATGTTGTTTTGGGGTACATGTAGCTTTTATCAGAAAAGTTAAATTGTAATTCATGTATATATCATAGGCTCATTGCATATTGAGTATGTTGAGGCTTTGTTTGTAAAGTATTTGTAAAAGTCGACTTTCTGGTATTGTATTTGTGAATAGTTTGAGGTGTGGGGAGAGTGCATCCCGTTTTAAATTATATGTACTGGTCTGAGAATGTTGATTGTTGTTCCAGGTGGTTTTAGTTCTTATTACAGGGGAAACTCTATCAAAATTTTGAAAAATGGTGTCCAGTTTGAACAATTCATAGTCGCCTTGGTAGTGGGTCCGACACTTAGCTAGTATCTACCACGGCGCACGACAGGTGTCGGGTCCATTACAGTTATTCGGGGACGGGTCGTGTCAATTTAAATCCGAAACATATTTTCGTGAACAATACCTAACTAAACTGCAGCACATGCATCGCACGTGCGTACACTAGTATATAATAGAAGAAACAGAAAATTGAAAAATTTCAATATATATATATATATATTCTTATTTTAGGTTGTGTGTTTGTGTGGGTAAGAAAGTCAGCCGACAATAATGATTAAATTTGAGATTTGGTATTGATTTATGAACTATGGATATATTGCATGCTGGATTGATTGATGTTTAACCCTACAAAACTTGATATGATATGCACACTAGAATTGAGTGTTACATCATAATGTAATAAATTGATTCATATGCTAGATATGTTAATAGATTGAACATATATGTTATACCCAACATTATCATATATTAATGATCCTTAGACCAAATTTAGCATAGTTTGGGAAAAAATTTACGATTGTAGGAAAATACGGATGTAAATTGGGATCCCTTGTATGAAAACTTATGTGTAGATTGTCTTAGATTAATAAGACAAAATAGGGCAAAAGTCTTAAGTTAAAGTTGGTTTGATCGGATAAGTATTTAATGTGGGGGTATTATACTAATTGGGGTAGAAAAATATATAAAAGACATCTCTTCGTAGCCTTTATGACTCGAATTATTAAGCCTGCTAGGGTATTTACAACTTGATACCTTAAAATCATCTGATTTGAGAGTCATAGACCGAAAGCTCGTTAAATGGGTCATATAGAAAACTTAAGAGAGAGATGGTGAAAAAAATGAAAATTTGAAAAAGAAAAAAAATGCAATTGTATGAAATAGAAAGCGCACCAAATGCCATGATTAAGTCCCCAAACACTTATTTGAGAAAACTTGACTTTTGATGATAGATTATTAGCCTAATTTTGTACTAGACGTCGAAGCAATCAAAGAATTTGAGAATCTTTGTTTATTAATGTATTGACTTACAATTAGTAGAGTCCACCCAAACTAGAGAAAGTGAGGATAATAATGAAAAATTTAACATTAGATTGAACATCGAGAAAAGAGTAAAAAGAATAAGTTTGGTGGTGTGTGAATCGTACGAGAGTTGAAAGGTTATATTTGATCACAGAGGGTTGGGAATTGAAGCAACTTGTAAATTTATAATTGTCTACTTAGTTCTTTATACACACATGTCAGTTTTGCAATGGAAGAGTAAATATTGATTTGGTATTATGACTTTGAAATAGTTTGTACATTTAATATACACTTATGCGGAAATAGTTTGTACATGTTTATGTGTTTGTTGTTATTTAAGTAATAATTTTGTTGGAGGGTAAACAAATGTTTAAGTTTGGGGAAGTGTATTTTATACACTTATGCGGGGTCCTAAAATATTGGTATTTGGTATTATTTTGTTGATAAAATATATCCTAAAATATTGTATTTTATGTTATATAGGTAAAAAAAATCAATAGTTGAATGAGGAATTGGAAGAAACAAAAGAAAAATCAAGGGAAAAAATAAAGTCCAAAATTTGAGGACCAAATTACAAATATTCAATAGTTGATTAAAACCACAAGACTATTCTTTGAGTTTTTTTAGGATACAATTGGATGGAACTAGAACTTGAAAATGAATGGAATATGATTAAAATATTATCAAAATCAATTTTAAATCGCATAAGTTATACTCCAAATTTTTAGTCTAAGATTGAGACTCGTTTTTGACATAGTAAATGTCCGAATTAGAAAAATCTATTTATGTCAAAGTTTTATCCATTTGAATTATTTTTCCAATGCACTTTGAATTACCTGAATTGGATATCGAGAGAGAAAGTTATGTCCAAAATACTAACTGCTGTGCAGAGACAAAAAGTCTACACGCGAATGAAACTTTCCTTATTCGATTGGAACCCTTTTGGAAATTAATTTGGACGTGATTTTTAATCATATTTCTACTCCTACAAATACCTAAGAGCAGAATACATATTGGAAACCTCTCATAAACATCTCGTACTCCAATATTCATCAATTATTATCATCAAATGAAGAAGATTCATAGTTTTTGTGAAAGAATTGAAGAGGACTTGCAAGAATTCAATCGAGTGTAAATTCAAACTTGATTTTTGGATAAAGAAGAGAAGACGCAATTGGAGATTTATCAAGAAACCATTGAAAAAATTCAAGATTTTAAGATTCATCTTCTCAATTTATCAAAAATTCGGATTATGTCTTTTCACATAAATATGATTTTTTTTGTAATTTCGATATGTTATGCTAATTTTATACATTGTTAGGATGAGATGAACATTTGTTATGATATTTTTAGTTTTTAATTAATTATTTTGACTTTAATTTGATTTGATTTGTGGATGTTTATTATCGTTTTTATTGTTCTTCTCAATGTTTGATCACCAATTGAATTGTAAGTGAATTTTATTGTTATCGAGAGAGAACAATAGGGTTTAAGCACAATATAATAAACATTGTAGGGTTTGGTAGAGGATAGAGATATACATCTATACTTTATATGATTTCAATATGTGTTCTAGCATTTGTTAATGCATGTATCATGTTTGCATCTTTCATCAAGAGATAGAAAGATCGCATGAGGGGAATAGATTTGATCGCTATCAAGAGAGACTTTCAATTAAAATAGGAATATTGACCAATATGAATGATTTCAATTTGTCATTTTAATTGTTACACTAAAAATTGAATAATAAAGGAAATTTGATATCTTAACAATGCATCTCACGTATTTGAAAAATACATTTACTTACTTTCATTAGTTTAATTGATAATAATGTATAGAAAAAATCACAAAATTTGTTTGATATTCGAGTAAAGTTGCAATTAATTTTAACTCAGTCAAACACATAGTTCTCATGAGGTTTGGCATTCTATTCATCAATATATTATTTGACCACGATCTCGTGCAATTGCGGATTTTCCAGAGATCAAGATGCATCATCAATGAGGTAGTAATTTGTCTCTTGATTCATTATTCAATGCATTAAAGTGCATTACACCTTTATTGGACAATGAATTAGATCAATCAAGCCACCTAATAGATAATGCATCTTTGCTAATGATAAAGTAGCATTATTCACTTCAAATACCCAATTTCATCGGGTTCATAAAAACACTGGAGCCTTGGTCAAACCCAAAAGTGTGACAAAAAATCAATAATGTCCATGAATGTCCTCTTAAATCCATTTTTGAAAAAAAAACAAAAAAAATACAATGGCAGCTAGGAATTGATGGTACATGTGATTGATTCGCTGCATTGGATAGTTGTATTTATATAGTAACTATTACGCATGCCTACCTAGTAGACAACGTAACTATTAGTTAAACAAAAAGATACGCCACTTTTTTTTTTTTTTAGGTGACTAACAACTTGAGTATCGCATCTTCCATCTTCATGTTTGAGGCAATAAGGTCATATACCATTACTTTGTATCTATTATTTATAAGTAATAAATACATCTACCATATTCTTATCTTTATGCAAAAATTAGTCATGCGTTATAACTGAAAATGTATCAACTAAAATGTTAGAACTAAACTATATTACGTTATTACATTATAATGATTAAAAGTGTAGAACTTTTATTTTTAATAGTTTTAATGATACTAATATCTACATTTTAACGTGAAATTTAAACTAATATTTACGATTTTAACTTGTTCTATATGTGTGTGTTTTTTTATTTGTTAAATCTACCAAAAAATATGATTTTGTTTAATTTGGTTTAACAATGGAAGTTGTTCAATTTGATTTGAAAAAATTACAATTCCCTTTAAGTGGTTTGACTTGAAAATTAATCATAAACCGTCCAAACCGAACCATGTTCCCCCTTAAGTACAATATAAACCCAGGTACTATTAAAAGAAGAAATTAAAGCTAATAAAGTACTTGAACCAATCGTTCTATGCAAGTCCGTGTCCGCAACCTCAGATATGTACCAAAACGAAGAAACTAGTTGAAGCCTTAGATTGCTTTGCAAATATTGAAGTTCAGTAATTGTGGAAAGTACTTCAAGTGAACAGTCACATCTTCAATCTAGTATAATCCATGATAAATGATTCGTCATCATCGTACATCAAGACATTAGTCTATTTTTAGAACACATTCATCAAATTAAAGATCTTAACATGCACCATGGACTAGGAAACCATGATAATTACAGATATCATGGAATAGAACAATCCAAAACCACAAGTACCCAAGTTTATTAATAATGAAAACAAGAGACATATCCATGTACTTTCCCAGCTCAGATGGAGCTTGTTTTAAAGAAAGAGGGACTTAGGCCTTTTTGGGTTGCCAGGGTTGGTATCTGGTCCAGTCTCTTTGCCCAGGGTTAAGGGTATGCCCCTTGGAGTGATAAATGTACTCATCCCCCTCCCCGGAGAAGTTCTCTTTGTGTTCAACTCCATATCTCTTCGGCTTCAACAAGAGCAGCTACAACAAATGTAGTCTAGATTAGCATCCCAGCAAACATGTCAAAACATTCATTGAATTAGGTCTTGAACTCACCTCATCTCCTGTATGATCAGTTATAAAATGAAGCCAGCCATGCCATTCTGGAGGGACTTGAGAAGCATTGTAGCGATTCTTTGAAGCATATTCCACCCACCTATGTCTCCCTGAGGATTGAAATAAAAATGCTAGCATCATCCGTGAATTTTTATTCAATAAAGCCTCGCAAGCTCTATGAGTGAATAATGAATTAACTTAAGATGCATGTGGATACAAGAGAAAAGAAATGTTTCTAACACAAAAAGGGCATCATTTTCAATAGGGAAGACTTTTTTGCCACTAATATGTGAGAGCAGATATGTCATAATTTAAAATGTTTATTACAAGAGAATATTACGGGAAGAAATTTTAAGCTCAAAATTGAGATTGTGAAAAATGTAATCATAAAAGTTCCATAAATAATATTTATGCCAAGTAAATTTCAAGGATTCTTCAATGCAGCCAGATGAAAATAATAATTGAGACCTAGAGAAAAAAATGGCAAGTGTAGAACTAAATATAAAGATAAAAATTAGAGGCAACACTGACCATATTGAGTGTCTCCAAGTTTCTGGTAATACTTATTACCAAACTTATCAACACCCACAAGTGTTGCCCCTATGTTGTGAATCTTGGTTTGCCTGAAGTAATCCAAAAAAACAAGAAACATATCAGTTGATGGAAGTCACTATGTCATTACCCAACACAGAACACATATCAGCAAGTTGCTAGCACCAATCAATCAACAAAGTCAATCCCCAATAATAGCAAGATAAAGAATCTCATCGCTAATTTATAGAAAGCTGGGTTGCCCATAGAAATTCATCAGAAACATTACAAATCGTTCTTTTTTTTTTTCTCTATTTATATTTTGACAAGAATTTACCAATGGAGGAAGAACGAAGTCTAAAAATGAAAAGGACAAGAAAAAGGATAGGATGACAAAGAAAAATCAAGAGAAGAGATAAGGAGGAGATATTTGGCAGAATTGAGTTTTACTTGGAAGTGAAAAGCCATCAATTTCCTCAAGACAGACAGCATTTTTGTACAAGTGTCCAAATCATTTATTCTAGTTGCATTTGGGAACTCGATGGCATAAACCAAAATTAATTGGAATTATGGAAACTATATTTTTGGGGAACCTCGTGTATAAATACACAACTATGACAACAAACTATGCCTTCTTCCTAAAAAATATTGGGGTTGGCCACATGAATCTTTTTCGCCACCTTAATTGGAGCATCGTTACTTCCACTAGAAGATACATTGCAATCAATTTCTTCAACATCTACATCTACATCTTCATCTTCTAACCTATTCCATTAGATGAAAAGGGTTTCTTTAAGTCTGATATGTTCGAATCACAAAAGTCGTCCTCATAACCACTTTAAGTTTGATATGCCATGCTGTTAGTGTAAATTCTCATTTCTTATGTTATTCATTTAGTATGACCAAACATTCATCTTAACATTCTAATAACCATTTAAGGACATTTTTTCCTTGATTAGCTCCACACTCGACACCATGAGTGACCATTCTCTAGAACTTCCCTTTTAACCTTATAGGTATAGCAAACACTTATATAGATACTGACTACAAAAGCACCATGTTCTAGAAAAGATTTGAAGCCATCTGAGCTAAATCATATCCTCTTCCAAGTTACATTTCTTGTTTATAAAACTTGAATGAATCTACACTTTGTTGTAAAATAAAGAGGAAAACCACCATTCTTAGCATTACAAGGTCGAGAAATATTGATTTGTTTTCATTTTCTTGTTAGAAGGAACATATTTTACAGTATCTGACAACCACAAAATAAAAAACAATAAATTTACATATATGATTTTCCATTAAAATGGGTTCCCTGAGGAATACATTTCACAACAAATTGGAAACCTTGCTACTATAATTTATATGAACCTAAGAACGTGCCTTCACCTGTAATTTATTCATTCATATAACTAATCATCAATATCTTGCACAGCAACATAATAACACCCCCATTCATAACAAATTGCATTACAAAGGGATACAGAGACAATATACTCAACAATTAATGACAGTGAATCAATTCATCACTTCATAGTTTTCCCACTTGGCCATTTTTCGTTTTACCCAACCATTAAAGGCTCATCAAGAAAAAGGACTACAAATCCACTTACATGAGATTTCCATCCAGAAGCGCGGACCTGGCAAGTACAGTGGAAAAACCAAAAAAAAAAAAAAATCGTCAGCACAGATGTATTATTTGCAAAAAGGAAATGTGAAAGGCCATATCTGTTAACAAGTTAGAATTTAGCCCTTGTTAGATTTCCTAGACATGAATCTAACCATCGAGTCTCAAATTAAGAGCGTGACTAAAATACCATAAGAAAGAGCTAGAAATATGAACTTCGACAATTTTACATTAAACGAAATGTCAAATATGGTGCCATACCACACCCAGATAACCCGAAAGTGAAAAGGTTGATTTGTGTCGTATAATTACTAGATGGATTAGTTTGTATTACTATCTATTAATTAAATTAATTTACCATCAATCTCATTGATCGTGAACCCTATCAACATTTAAAAAAAAAATTGAGTACAATGAGCTCAACGAAAGATGCACGTGTAATTAACAGAAATAAAATACATAAGAATTATAGAGCATAATCAACATAAGCAACAATTCATCCCCCGAGTCTCAGATTCAAAATAGAGATCTTTAGAGAAAAAAAAACGAAAATTTGCTAAAAAAAAAATAAAAAATTATAATGAAGGGGAAAGAGAACAAACAAGTATCCTTCTTCTCGGAGCTCTCTAAAATAATTTCCAATTCCCTTTTCTCTGATCGATTTCAATGCATTCCTCAACACCGATGCCATTTCGCCCCTACACAATCTCCTCGTCCTGTTCTTTTGGTCATGTGAAGTTTATTTGTCCAAGTAATTAATTTATGAGGAGGTTTTTAATCTAAAAGGCCCATTTGGCCTTTCATTAATCGAAAATGACCGTGCTTGTAGTAATTTTAAGCGTTTAACCTTTGTTGACTAGTGTTAAATAATCGAAGGATAATTCACCACAAAATTTACTTATTATAACGTAGCTTTAATAAATACTCTACAAAAAAATTACAATTATAAACCTAATTCAATAAGAATACTAAAAAACAAGAATTCTGAATTTTAATAAATACACAATAACTAAACTTCATCTTTTTCTTTTCTTCCAGAAATTTTTTCCATTGTGTATTTTTTCTCTTTCCACTTTATTTTTTTTTTTAAATGCAGAATGGTGCCATGTATTCTATTTCACCATGTCTCAAACTTCTTCTCCATTCACAATTTTCTATTGAAGATTCCAATATTTTATCTATTTTTCTATAATATGTATCCTACATTGACTCAGACATACACTCTCTCTTTTCTTCTTTGATTTAATGCTCAATGGTGTTAACCCAAGAATAACTAACCAAGAGGGGGGTGAATTGGTTTTCAAAACTTTTTCGACACTTAATCTCAAAACAATTCAACACACAAGATATAATTGCAAAATATAAAACAATAAGTAAATATGCAAATATGTTATCTTAATTCAAGTATGATATTGCACAATGTAAATAGCAATTTAAAGTAAAGTGTAATAATGTAAAGATAACAAATCGATTTAATGAGGTTCGATCCAATGCAATGATCTACATCCCCATTACCAAGCTCTCCGTCACGAGCAAGGTCAATTTGTATTATAATGGTAACTTACAACAAGGAGTACCGATCATTTACAACGTTGAGCTTTCCAGGACCTCAACACAACTCACACTATCGAGCTTTACGGGACCTCGATATGACCCACACGGTGACTTACAACAAGGCACACCAAATCTTATACAATGTTGATCTTTAAGGGACTACAATCGACCCACACTACAAATGAATTTTACTATACAAATCTTCTCTTCTTATCGAATGATAAAATAAAGGTTGAGTACAAGAAGAAAAGAGGCAAATACTTTAATAGATAGCAAATGAATTAAGCTCAAGTGTTGATGTTGTAAACTTTGATAAAAGATGGATGATGAAATAGTTTATATTGTTATCAAAGTTTTCAACCAATAATCTCTCTTAACAAAATAACACAAGTTAAGTATGAGGAGAAATTTACACTTCAATACAAGTGTTGGCAAAGAAAACTTTTATCAAGATAGAAAATAGACGAGTTTCAAAAGTTTTCTTGCAAAGTTGATTTCTTGATGAAATAGATAAACCAAGTTTGGATCAATCAAGAAATTCTTGTAATAGATGAATTGAAAGATAAATCAATGTAAGCTCAATAGATTTTCAACCAAAAACTCTCTCAAAAACTCTCTAATAAGTGTTGGAATTGAATGGAAGAGAGTTGAGTATTTATAGATGAAAATCTGTCAAAAATTCTGTCCAACCGGACGGCTCTTACCGTACGGTCAAATAGCCGTTATTTTTTGTCATAAAATCAGACCATTGAAATTTGACCGTTGTGGCCAAAAATCGATTTTACCGGACGTCCGGTAAAATCGTACCGGACGGTCGATACGACAATTTTATACCGGACAGCTTTTCGTATTTTGATCATAACGTTTTCTCCCGATGTCCGATTAAGGTGATTCAAAATGCGTTGGAAAGCTAATTCAAAGGGCTACAACTTTTCTTCAGAAATCATCTTCAAATTAGATCATATTCCATGTCAAATATCTGTCCCAATATGAGATTGAAAACCGGAGTATAACTTTTTGATTGAAAGTAGAAGTGTGATCTTTTGAGGGATGTTTGAAAATGACTTTTCAAGGTTTTTGATATATTACAAATGTTCATTTTTTCAAGATCAAATATCATGTCAAAACAATTTATGCAAGTGATGAATTTATGAGAAATACTTGAGCTTTATGCACTTGCTAAACATTGACGAGTTATACCTTTATATAAAGAAATGATGTTCGATAAATAACTCTATCTTCAATGTTCTTGATCTCTTCGAGCCTCTCTTTGACTTGTATCTCGAATGATTTGTCTTGAATGCTCGTTTAACCTTCACTTATACTTCATTTGAATGTGAATAATAATCTTTATAACTTTGAAGGCTTAAACACTCAATTCAATTTGTTAGTAAACAAGATGAGTTTGTTTGCTATAATCAAAATATTAAGATCATGATCAACCATAGGTCAACAAATGACTTATAAAATTTAACATTGTTTGCATTTTTCCTTTAATCTGTATTTTGTTATTGAGATTCATTCGATTTGATTCGTTTTATACTCTTTAATAATTTGGACCAAAGATTTTTTTTTCCTTGTTGACCCAGCAAATATTTTCCACTTTTCATCACTAGAAATTGAATTAGGTTTATGTGGTGTGGTGTGATTATAATGTGATGTGAATAGTTAAAAATATATTAACACTAATCATGTAATTTTACTTGGGATTATTTAAGTAAAAAGGAAGAAAAAATTAAAAATTGTGGCGCACTCAATAATTTTGTAGTAGTAATATAATTACCCATAAATGAATCATGTTATAGTGTCATATTTTTAACATAAAGTTTGACATAATGTCACATAACGTTATATCATTGAACTGCTTTAAATACAATCAACATTCTTATCAAATCATCTTCTACCACTTCAAATAATGTCAAAGTATTTGTTAAAATATTGTCAAAACCCTAAATAAATTTGAGTAAATAGTACAATAATTTATAATATCATAGTTAGTTAAGTGAGTCAATTATTTTAGGGTAAAAAGAAAGCGTAGAAGTTTTATACTTAACCCACATTAAAATTATAATACATTTTTCTTTTTTTTTTTAAACGTGCATTTTTCAATATCTTCTAGAGAGACTTGATACCATGAAGTGTCTGATTAAAAACGATCAAAATACAATTCAAAATGGGTTTATTAACGTTTTTTTTATTTCCTTAATACTCGAAGTCAATCTCAATAACTTCTTGTTTAATGTGTGAAGTAAGATAAATTTAATGAAAAAAGTAATGGATACACAGAGTTCTTGACGGGATTTCGGCGCTGATACGGCGGCAAATGATTGTATTGTTTTCCTTTCTCTCTTTTTATCTTTCAATCAATTCCTGTTTGTCAAGATTTTTTATCAAGTTTTTATATGTGTGGCATGATTGAAAGTTAATTGAGATTAATTCTTCTATTTTCTACGAGGGATTTTGGTAGTCGTGATAGGTGTCGAAGCCTCTGAGGACATGGTTGCGACACGAGATATTTTCTTTTTTCTGTTCTTTTTCTTTTCCTTGCTTTTTCTTTTTCCTTTCTTTAACTGTTTGTTAATAAGGGTGTGTTTGGTTCCAATTAAAATTAAAAAAATAATCGTTATTGAGTCTCACTCGTCTAATAAAAGTTAACAATAACGACTAATTTTTCAATTTTAATTCGATTTTAATTTCTACCAAACACACTCTGTGACAAGGGTATTGTTGTTTTTTTTATTGAAAATTTGACTTTCAAGTTCTAGACGAATCTGTCAAAAAGGACAATCTTCGCACGTAAAGCATAAGTTGAGGACTTCTGAGGAGAGCAAAAACTGTTGTCGGACCAAAGTCGCAAAGAGGATATAGATTAGGGACCTTTTTTGCTAAATTCCCTTGATATAATCACAAGGTCAAGTCGGGTCCTGTGTGCACGTGGCGTGAAATTATTGGGTAAATTATCCTCGGATGACGCGCATAGTATACACGAATACACGATAACACCCATCTCTACTCTGATTCTTCGACCTACCGCTTATAATGCAAAATTCATTCCTAAATTAAATTCACTGTGCTATTTTCGGATTCTTCTTGACAAACAGCAGGAGTTCTGTCAAATTCCAGAGGTAAGTATTACGAAAATCTGTATATACAAGCCCTTGTAAATGCAATTGATTTAAGCGATTTATATATTTTTGCCGAAATCCAATTGGAATTTGTTAGGATCTACTTAAAAAGTTTTTAGATTTTGAAAATTATTTGTTAGTGATATTTGGGTTCTCAAATTAATGGAATCAATTAAGTAAACCAAGGCTTTTATTGTTTTCTTTTGATACATGTAAAGAATATTGTTAATTATTCAATTTATTACTGAAAATAGAATCAAATCGCTGAAGCCGTTTTATATGTTCTACGATATAAATATGCAAACTTTGTTGATAAAAGAGTTTTTGAACATTTTTTCTCATTACCTTTTTAATTAACTTATGATGCAATACAATAGAGTTTTTTGTTGTAGTTCATACTAACAAGAATAAAAAAAAAAAAAATTTAGTTTGATTAATAACTTAGTCTTAATTGTTGGAGTTGGAGAAAAGGGGCACATACATTTGACAGGACTTATAATTTATAATATAAGATTTCGAATGAGAGGAAGTTTGCTTCTTGGACTCGGCAAAAAGAAAACATTTATGCATTTAACTTAGCAAATACGTTTGCAGCCTGATACTAAAAGAAACAATTATGGTCTTATGAAGTGCATCAATTACTTTGACATAATGTTCAAGTCTAATTATTTTATGGAGTGAACACTCACCTATATTTAACCGTTATATCTATTGGAAGTATTTATTTATCCATTAGACATTTTTCTCATATAATTCATACTATAAAAGATTCTCAAGGAAGTAGGCTTGAGACATATTATCTAAAAATTCCGTTAGCTTTTAGAAATTTATAGTTTATAAGATATTAACAAGAAGCGGGTTGACTACATATAATACACATAGGACCTATTTGTGCATCTTAAATTTTTGAAAGCTAAAACCACAGCGTTACAAACCTGGTTTGGTCTTAGCTTAATAGCTATGATTGTTTGCTTATTTTTCAAAATTCACCGATAAACTTAATTGATTGGATGTTGTCCGACAGGGAAACAGTTAAAATGATGAGGCTTAAAACTTATGCGGGGCTTAGCTTAATAGCTACACTGGCAGTTATCTATCATGCCTTTAGTAGTAGAGGTCAATTCTATCCAGCAATGGTTTATTTATCGACTTCCAAGATCAGTCTGGTGCTTCTTTTGAATATGGGTCTGGTTATTATGTGCATTTTGTGGCAATTAGCAAAGAAAATCTTCCTTGGATCGCTGCGAGAAGCAGAAGTTGAAAGGCTGAATGAGCAGTCATGGAGGGAAGTTATGGAGATACTGTTTGCAATCACCATTTTCCGACAGGATTTCTCAGTTACATTTCTCGCGATGGTTACCACTCTACTCTTGATCAAGGCTTTGCATTGGTTGGCTCAGAAAAGGGTTGAATACATTGAAACAACTCCTTCTGTTCCTAAGCTTTCTCACATCCGCATCGTCTCTTTCATGGGATTTCTCCTCCTTATTGACAGTCTCTTTCTGTACAAGTCTGTAAAATATTTGATAGAAACCAGACAACCCTCAGTTTCTCTCTTCTTTGCATTTGAGTAAGTTTCCGTTCTTATGATTTATAACTTTTTATGTTGTATTGTTAACATACGGGCATGGCTTAGTAACTAGGCACACTGCTTTCAAGACTAAAATGAAGTCTTTCAACTGAATGAGGGGAGTAAAAATGGTTCTTTATTTTTCCCCTCTTACTGTTTGGTTCTGTACTTATATTTGTAAAACAAATGCATGATTTACTCTTGTTAACAAGATTTAGAATCACTTCTTCAGACTGGTTATTTACAAGTTCCAATAAGATTATAATGTCATTCTGCAGCATTGGCTACATTCTCTTTGGTTTCCTTTTCACCCCTTTATCTCAATTTTACCAAGAATACTTCTTGAATGGAGAAGTATAATACCTTTTGCGGTTGACACTGCTTGGAAATTGTGAAAGGTTCTCCTACATTTTCATTTTGAGCAACTGTCAACTTACTGATTATCATATGCTTAGCAGTGTCTTGTAACCGTGCTTGCCAATTAAAGCTTAAAGAATCTAAGAAGTACCGATACTTGTAAACTTATTACGTACCCATATCTGATACATATCCATGCTCCGATACCCTCCAATATATACTGGATACTTGTTTTTTAATTATTTTATATATTTTTAAATTTTTTAAATTGTTGATGCTTATCCGATACATATTTTTTAATTATTTTATATTTTTTGTATGATATGATTTTCGATACGTATCTGATACATCATTGTTCATATGTACCTTTACTACAAAACATTGCTTTGAAATTTCTTGTGAAACCTTCTTCTTCGTCTAGCACTAAAAGAAATTGGAGTACATACTCTTTTATGCACTTTATGAGAAGGAATAAAATAACTCTACAACGAAATGAAGAATTGATTTTCATTCATAGCAATCTGCGTCTTTTATCAATAAAATTATATTTCTATTCAAAAGGAGAATCCAAAATATGGGACATTACCAGAGACTCATTTGATACTCTTGAAAGTGTTGGACTGCTTGAAGTTATTTAATGTATCATTAGATGAACCAGAGCTATAGAGTGTTCTTTTTAGTGATAAGGAAGAAATTGGCGTTGATGGTGTCGAAGAAAATGAAGTTCCGACAATTAATGATTAAATTAAAGTGCTTCAGTATTTTATTTATTTTATTTTTATTATCGTGCTTCTGTATTAATGTTTTTTTATATTAATAAAATTATGTTGAATTTTATAACATATGTCGGCGTATCCTAATTTTTTCAAAAAAGTCGTATCGGCGTATCTGTATCGTATCGTATCCGAATTACGTATCCGTGTCCGTGCTTTTTAATAAAGAATAGCTGAAAGTAGTCTGATTGCCTTGTTTCTGGAACTGCTTTAAGGTTTTCTCGTTATAACTTCATCCTCCTCACCACCACCAAGATAAATAAATACATGAACAAAGATATACACAAATACACAATAGCAGGCTGGTAGGCGAGATGTTTAGTTGTTTTTAATTTAACTCGTCATGTGGGCCAGATAATGCAAACACGATTCTTTTTCTATTATGCATAATTAAAATTGCCTTTAAAATCTTCAAATTGATGGGTGATATGAACTTAAATTCCTGACATGAATCTATATAACACTTGACATTTCAAAAATTCTGTGCTGATGAATACTCTCCTAGAAGTTACAATCTATAAATTTGAACTCTGGATTTGATTTGTTGAATGATCATTTTGTCAATCCAAAAAGTTGATTAGGGAATGTTTTTATTATTTCTTAATCATTTTACTGAATATTCGTAATTCTTTTCCATTTATGGTTATTTGAATATTGTCATTTTTCTTTCAGATACATGATACTGGCAACGACAACTGTGTCAACATTTGTGAAATATGTATTCTATGTTAGCGACGTGCTTATGGATGGACAATGGGAAAAGAAAGCTGTCTACACTTTTTACTTGGAGCTTATTAGGGACTTGCTGCACTTGACTATGTACATGTGTTTCTTCCTCGTGATTTTTATGTAAGTTACTATTCAGCCTAATTTTTCTACTGCGTTTGTAAGGGTTCTGACTTCGTAGAATAAATTATGGATTTGCATCATGGCTGTTTGTGTATATGCATGTACGCTAGTATGGAGGTCTACACGTCTTAAGTGAAATTTTATTGTGTCTGTCTTAATGATTACATTCACATATGTAAACATTTGTATCCCTGCATGTGTATGTGTCTTCGCTTGTTCTAGTATCTGTATGTTGCAAAAAATTTACATAATACTGATTTCGATTTTTCATTCCCCGAGCTCAGTCACCATCTACAATACTTGCTTTCACGTTTGATTTCTGATGATAAATCTGAAAAACTTTTTAGTAGTGTAGTTCTGAAAATTTTCACTGCTCTTCTGAGTGGAATCTTTTATTCGCTGGTTTGGACGTGACCAGATCAAACATCTTTGTACTCCTGTGTTTAAGCATGACCAAGTATAAACTGGCTATTGCCCTGCTATTTATGAAGTCGGATTTTGCTTGTAGTATCAAAAAATATAGATTTGTTCCATAAATTACTTTAAAGAATTGAATTGAACTGAACTTTATTGTGCTGTTATGTCATGGATTAAGGTCAGTTTTGTTTCTTATAGGCATTCTTTTTCCCATTCAAGGAGGAGAATGCATTAGGCATTTGTGGCACAATTTGGCACTTCATTTTTTTATGTTATATTTTGATCATTTTAGGATCATTGGTCCAGGTGGTCGTTTTATGTTATCTTCCGTGAGAGTTAAAGCTTCACTTTAATTTGATCTGCACATTGTTCTTCTGTAATTTAATGCCCATCGTTTCCATTGTCATTATTCGTTGATTTCCTTTTCCTTCTCCAGGAACTACGGTGTGCCCCTTCACCTGATCCGGGAGCTTTATGAGACATTCCGTAACTTCAAAATTCGTGTGGCTGATTACGTACGTTATCGGAAGATCGCTTCAAATATGAATGATCGTTTTCCAGATGCAACACCTGAAGAGCTTGATGTGTAAGCTGCTTTTACTTCAAGAAACTTTTTGAAGCATGCTTTTCTTACTGTTAAACTTCGCATCACTTTGTCATTCATTTGCTATCTTTGCAGAAGTGATGCAACCTGCATCATATGTCGTGAGGAGATGACAACAGCTAAGAAACTTATTTGTGGGCATCTTTTTCATGTGCACTGCCTGAGGTCCTGGTTAGAAAGACAAAACACGTGTCCTACTTGTAGAGCCCTTGTTGTACCACCTGAAAATGGCACTTCTGTGACTGGATCGAGCACAGATGTTCATCAACAAGGTAAAAATTTATTCCCTGTGATTGAGTTTTTTATTTTTTTATTTTTCATGCATGTTTGTTTTCTATTCAATTTAAGTGAAAATTGCAGTTGTGTATTTCTAATAATTCTGCCTTTTATGTCCTTTCTGAATTCAAAGCATGCTACAGTTGGATATACACAAACAGAAAGTTGGCTTAAAGCATTATAAGTTGCGGGTCTTACAAAATGTGTGGATAAAAGTATGTTTGACCAACTTAAATTGTAGCTTAAGATTTGCCAAACATGCACTTAATTTGATGGTTTTGTTTCAAATTATGTTTGAGCAACTTAAATTATAATTTAAGCTTTGCCAAACATGCACTTAGTTTGATGGTTTTGCTTCAAATTGATGAACTGGTAATCATACTTGTGTAAAACATCAAACTAACTTTGTTGGTAGGACACAGGTACAAGCGCAGCCAGTACATCACATGGCTCAGTTGGTGCAAATGCTAATATCACTCGGCATCAGGCTAGACTTCAAGCGGCTGCTTCTGCTGCCTCAATATATGAGAAGTCTTTTGTTTATCCTTCTCCAAATACTCTTGTCTGGTATTCATTTTTCCTTGCGCTTTCTAATTTTTTTGGCCTCTCATATTCCTTACGCTGTTTCGTCTAAGAAATGCATGCTTAACATGAATTCCGGGGATAAATTTTGTTTTATACAATAGAAGTTCCTATTTATTTTGTGTCAGGTGACTTCAGTGCATAGATTACTTTCAAGTTTCAATTCTTGTCAACTTCCATTTGGAATACAGAAAATTCTTGTTGGAAATTAACTTTTACGGAGATGAGATTTCAGTATCTGGAGAGGATGATAAGCAGAACTATTTAGTTAAGTTGATTCTAGGTAGGCTAGTAAAGTTACTGTTGGATTTTTTGATTCTGGGATCTCATACATAGGGATGAACTATACCTGAAGAAATCATGCTGTTTGCATTGAATTTCTCTGTGCTTGCTTGTCACACCTGGATATGCTTAACCTGGATATCATACATTGGCAATAACAATGCTAAGAGAATCAATATAACACATTAAATTTCTCTGTGCTCGCAGGTCACCTGGATATGCTTTACCTCCTCAAACCTTAGCACATAAGAACTCTATGTTTATGGCAAATTCAGTTGGACAGCTTCCTGAAGGGAACATGGAGTATGGAGCAGGGTTGGGAAGCAATTTTAATGCACCAAATTCACAACTGGATGCACAGAAGAAACTCATCGAGCACCAGATTGAGGTACTTCAGTTTCTATGCTGGGCTGCTCTTTTATTTTCCTTGTGTTTCAGATTTGAATCTTAGGGTGTGTTTGATCCATATTATTTTGAAAGAATGTATTCTGGAATAGTAAGATGATGGAAAATGTGTGGTTGAAAAAAAAGGAAAAGTTTTTGATGTGATGAAAAATATTTTATTTTATTGAAGAATGTGTGGTTAAAAATGAATAGAAGAATGAAAATGAAAATTTTAATGTGTACCAAACATGGACTTAATTTTTTTCCGACGCTATGACTTGATGGCAGACTTCAACTTGATCAGTGTCAATTTTAATTTACCTGTTGATAAAATATATGCCTCTGAGTTGTGGGGCTGCAGCACGTGTGATTAAAGCTCTAGATTTTCTAAGCCTCTTTTTTTATAAATGAAAAAAAAAAGAAATTGTATGGAAACTGTTGTATATTTTGTTGATCTCCAATGTCCTTACAGAGTTTTCATTACATGTTCATAACCTTCTGGTTTTGGTAGGATATGTCAGTCAATTAAAATCGGATTTTTTTTGAAAATGCATGGTAGCGTGCTTTTTGTGTGTGTGTGTGTGTGAGAGAGAGAGAGAGAGAGAGAGCGTGTAAACAGCGTTTCAGTGAAAGAGAATATACTTTAAAAATCTGAATATAGATACTTTACTAGTGTTAGGTTAAAGTGAAGGAATGTACAACATAATAATGAGCTCCTTTCATATAGAAGTACCAAATAACCAGTTTTAAATCAGACGCCTATAGGTGAGAGCGACTGATGGAATCTGTCAAGGACAGTTTGAAACTGGAAAATGAAAAACATAAAACTTAGAAGTAGGTTTTAAGTATTAAATGATTGGCGTTAATAGATATCACTCAATACATCCCTTGTTTGAAAATATTGTTTTACTTGAATTTCACCATTTGTACCCTGATGTTTGTACAGTTTCTGCAACTCCAGCTGAAGCTTCTACAAACGTCAGATGACAAGAGGACCATGGATACTGGAACACCTGACTTCAAGGGAAAGGAAGTTTTATCGTCATCTTCAGCTCTTCGAGACTGTAGTGAGAATAGCATGTCTGAAGGTGTAGATAGATAGGCCATCAGAAGTGTAGATGTTGACGAGGGGACACAAGAGCAAAGAAATATAATATTTTCTATATGAATTCATCCAAGGTATGCAAAATGGACAGACCTTGAAAGCCAATATCTGAGAATATAGTATAGTTATGGTCACCTGTGCGTCGGACTACACTCCTTGTAAGCCTTGTACTTGCAGTACATACCAAATTAATATTGCCATAAAATAGGAAAAAACAATGAGAAATGACCCTTTTCCTCTTTCTATCTTTTGATTTTGATATGTAAGATGGGAAATTTCCGTGTTTTTGTATCCTTTTGCTTTATATACATTAAAACGCTTTCCGTGTATTCTATCACTTCAACGTATAATCAAGTTTTAACGTTTGGGTTTGGACCTTCAAGGAGCGCCTCCATGTAGGGCTAGGCACAAGAACCCGAAACTCGTGGACCCGACCCGACCCGACCCGACCCGACCCGACCCGACCATATTGGGTCGGTTCGGGTCGATTTTGATTTTAAAATGGGTCGGGTCGGGTCGGCTCAAGGTTTAATTACACATATTCTGGTTCTTGTTAGACAACCTTACAAATTAGAGTTGCCCTTTCGCAAAAGCGTTCATTGCATCTTTATATATGATTGCCAAAGACCCTAGGAACGAATGCGGGACAAATTTGTCAAAATTCTACAACACAGGATTGTATTCTATACACGATAATTGTCTTATTTAATTAAATAGAAAATATAAGTTGGATTCTCATTATTCTATATATATATATATATTTCAATCATACATTCTTCAATAAAATAATATTATACGCAAATCGAAAATTTCATCTTATTTTTTAACCACACATTCTCTATCAATCTACTATTACAAAATTCATTCTCTAAAAATGGGGCTCAAACAGGATCGTGTTGACCTCTTATACGTTGTTTGCCAATAATACCCATCGGAAGCAAGGTTGTTTTCGAAAAAAGTTCGACAATAGTTTGCCATCTACCGATCAAGTCACTTGCCAAAATTATAAAATATAAAATGATTAGTGTAAGAGAGAGAAGTGAAAAGGATTTTGATTAGGGGTTAAAGACCAATTTGATGGTTATTCTAGTCTATTCAGGGGCGGACCCAGTATAAAAGTTTAGTTCGGACGAACGTTGATTATTG
The DNA here is from genome assembly GCA_019097785.1 of Fraxinus excelsior. Taxonomy (NCBI): domain Eukaryota; kingdom Viridiplantae; phylum Streptophyta; class Magnoliopsida; order Lamiales; family Oleaceae; genus Fraxinus; species Fraxinus excelsior. The sequence continues at coordinate 99,361 of CM032640.1, read as the reverse complement.
ACCATCGACAATCAGCGATCATAAGAACGAGATCGTTTATATATATATATATATCAGACAACTGCATTCTATGTGATCTCATGGTTTGAAAAGATTGCAATATTGCCTCATTCTCAATTTTTCCAAAAATCTCTTTTTCCATGTAAACCATCGAATTGTCATTTAACCAGCCGTCTCCCATTTTGTTGTGCAAGTCACTCTTGATTAGATTCATAGTAGAGAATACTTTTTCAACGCTTGTAGTTGCCACATGTAATATCAAAACTAAGTTGGTCAGCCTATAAACCAATAGAAAATAACAAGAATTTATTATTTCAACCAATTTTTGAGCTACACGAGAAATGCTATTGAGATTAAAGAAAACTTCATCTAGGGGTGGCAAAAAAGCTCGTGGGCTCGTACGGCTCAGGCTCGGCTCGGAAAAAGCCCGAACCAAGCCCGGCTCGGTGGAGCCACATTTAGTGGCCATGGCCTGAGCCCGGGCCGGCCCGTGTAATAAAATTTTTTTTTTTTTTAAAAATCTGCCTTGCCTGCTGTTGTAGGCAGAATAGCTGCCTGCTACAGGCAGCCCGTGTAATTTAAAAAAAAAAATTTTAAAAATCTGCCTGTAGCCGGGCTGGCTACAGGCAGATTCAAATCTGCCTGAAGCGTGCACGCAAAATTTTTTTTTTTTAAATTTTAAAAATTGAATATTTTTTTTTCTATAAATACGAGAAAATTTTTATAATTTCATATCACTCTTCAATCGCTTAACTCTTTATGCAATATTCAATATTCTACTCTCCAATTATTTAGCTATTATTTTCAATTTACTCATTTTGCTATATTTTTTACTACAATATTCTGTATTCTCCTCTCCTATTTTTTTACACATTTGATTATATTTTTTACTACAATTTCTCTCTATTATAATACTTACACATGGATTTCACCGGTGATGAAATTAATCAGTTTAAAGGTAGTTCGAGTACTCCATCGGGGAACGATGCATCTCAAAATATTCCAATTAATTTGGAAGATATCGAAGATGAGGAAGTAGTCGAGGATAAAATGTTGAAAAAAGAGTGCTGATTGTTGGCAACATATGACTCGTAAAAAAGTTGGGGTTCAAAATGGAGTTGATATTTGGAAAGCATGTTGCAATTATTGTGGTAAAGAACTTAGTTGGAAGCCCAGTTCGAGTACATCGCATTTAAATAGACACATTTTACGAAGTTGCAAAGCGAAACCAGTCGGTCTTGACTCGAAACAGACCGAACTAACATTTACCGGTTCCGGTTCCACTTTATTCACTTTTGTATATTCACAGGAAAGATTTCGTGAAGGAATGGCCGCATACGTGGCTGCAGCAGAGATGCCGCTAACGATGATCGAGTAGGAACACTTTACTCGTCTTGTGCAGAAATATCTCCAGCCCAGGTATAATTCTTATTCTAGAAATACTTTTCGTTCGGATGCTATAAAATTATATAACAGAAGAAAACAAATTGCTATTGAAAATCTAAAAACTTTTGATTGTGTTATATCATTTACATCTGATTTATGGACCGGTGTTAATAAAAAATGATATCTTGCCGCTACAGCTCATTACATTGATCACCTATGGATTATGCATAAAAAAATAATTGCATTCAGATGTGTAGAATATCCTCATAATGCGACTAATATATACATGGTTTTAAAAGATATTATACAAGAATATGGTATGCAAGAAATGGTTCGAAGTTTTACTTTTGATAATGCTAGTGTAAACAAAGTTGTTATCGAAAAATTTATTGATGATTTGAATCCTAAATTTGGAGGTTTATTTTTTCATCAACGTTGTGTATGTCACATTATTAATTTGATTGTAAAAGATAGATTGGAATATATAAAATCACCTTTAGATAAAATTAGACAATCAATTAATTTTATAACTATATCACCAGCAAGAAAGCAAGCATTTAACAGTTTATGTGTAGAGTATGGCTTAGAAGAGAGATCATTTGTCACTGATGTATCACATAGATGGAATTCTACATATCTTATGTTACATTCGTGTGAAAATTATGATAACGTTATTTCAATGTATTATAATGGTAGACATACATATGGACCCGAACATAATTTAGAAGATTGGGAATGGTCTCTTGCATTTCAAGTGAAAAATTTCTTAAAACCTTTTTTCGATGCCACGAAGGAATGTAGCGGTGTTTATTATCCTACATCTTCAATTGTTTTACAACATTTTTTCTATATTGCACAAGCATTTAAAAAACATAGGAGTTTGACAATTTTTGTTAACGTAATTTATTCTATGGAGGCAAAATTTCTTAAATATTGGGAAGAGATACCCTCTTTATTTTTATTAGCTTCAGTGATGGACCCTCGACTTAATTTAACTGGCACAAAAGCTACTATAAAGGGGATTTCAAATTTCATGAATATAGAATTATCACATGTGCATATAGAATCTATGTTATGTGAAATGTATAACTATTACGCTGAAAAAAATGGTCAGTGTAGTTCTACTACCCAAAGTTCTTTTTCAAAAAATACATCAACAAATGCAGAAAATTTTTGGAATTTTTTAGAGACCAATACTAGTGTTCCCTCATTTAATTCTAGTTCGTCAACATCTAGAGCAGTAGATGTCAGTGGTACAAATCTTGAAATTCCCTCTGAGTTAGCTAGGTATATGTGCGTGGACGTTCGTAGTATGTTACAACCAGAACAATTAGAGAAATTTAATCTTTTATCATGGTGGAGGTGTAACGAAAGGCAATATCCAATTGTATCAAAAATTGCTCGCGATCTACTAACACCTCCGGTGTCTACGGTAGCATCGGAGGCTACATTTAGTTTAGGTGGTCGAGTTTTATGTGACGAACGATCAAGACTAAAAGAAAATATATTGGAGGCTTTAATATGTTTGAAGGATTGGGAATGTGCGGAATTACGCCTTCAAGAACAAGTTGACAGCATAATGGCCAAAGAGTTACAACGAATTCAAGCATCTATGATATTGTAAGTTTTTAAATTGATTAGTTTAAAATAAATGTAATTTTTAAATTTTTTTTTGTATCAAGAAAAATTGTACACGAAATATTTTATTCGTGTACAGTTTTAACTCCGCCTACGATAATTGTAGCCGGTCCCAAGCCCGGATAAAGGAGGAAGGTTTACAATGTAAACTTTACATTTTTAAAATTTATTTAATTTATAACACGAAAAAAAAAACCCGAGCCGGCTCGGCTCGGCTCGGCCCACAAAGGCTCGGGCCGAGCCTCATTTTTTTGCTCGGCTAGGCTCGGCTCGGCTCGGGCCTAAAAAAGCTCGGTCCAAAAAAGCTCGGGCTCGGTACGAGCTTTTTTTTTTTGCTCGGGCTCGGCTGGGCTCGTTGCCACCCCTAGCTTCATCCATTCTCACATATATAAGAAAATTGTCAAGTTGAGGTCGAAGTAATAAAATCTCTTCATTATTGAAATCCAAAGGATAGGACCAAGTAAAACGTAGCAATTTATCCATATCAAAAGCTGCAAAGGAATTTCATGGATTTAAACATGAAATGCAAGTTAAGATCTCAATAGTTGTCTCGGAAAACGATCATTCAACTCTTGTAAGATTGAGTCTATCACATGACTATACAAATCAACATAAAAGCGATGATAATAAGTCACCTGCTGAGCTCCACGCCTAGGTCGGCCTTTCAATACTACAATATACTCCATATTTGGCACTAAAATATGTCTACCAAGACAAAACTCAATCACCCTATTCAACAAATTATCACAACCATTGTCTCTTATGTCCTGCAATGCATACTCACACAAATTCAATAACCTCGTAGCATTCTGAATATCCTGATCATTTTCTGTAAGGCTTGTGAAAAGTCATCTGTAATTGCAAGAATTTCAAATATAAAGCAGAGACTGAACACAAACTCAAAGTAATGCATATTGTTCATCTGTCTTGTGGTCATCGATCTATGATCTAAATTTACACCATCTTCTGATGTATCCTCAAGAACTTCTATGATAGCATTAAACATATTAATTGCACGAGTAATTGTCATTAGTGTGAGCCCCATTTAGTATCACTTGGGCGTGGCTAAACTCATTTCTTGAAAGTTACTACTTCCACCACAAAGTTCCCCAATATTAAGCTTCTCCAAAATATCGGCATGGTAACTCGCTTGAAGAGCATCTACACGCTTACATGACGCACCAACCAAATTCACAATAATAGCAATCATGTTAAATAAATCAACAAGCATATCATTCCTACGTGCCACAGAAACAACTGTCAACTTAAGTTGGTGAGCAAAGCAATGGACATACATAGCATATGGGTTCTCTCTTAAAGTTAAATCTTTTAAGCCTTTGAACTCACCTAACATATTGCTTGCTCCATCATAACATTGACCTCTTAGTCTAGATATGCTCAACCAATGCGTAGAAAATATTGCATCAATGACATCCTTTAGTGATTGGACACAAGTATCAGTGACATGGGTAATGCCCAAAAAACTCTCCTTTACGTGCCCACTTTGGTCAACAAACCTCAAAACAACTACCATTTGTTCTTTTATTGAATTATCACTAGCCTCATCAACTAAAATTTAAAACAGATAATCAACCATCTCATTGATAATATCCCTTGTTTCTCTACAACACAACAATTAACTAAGTCCTTTTAGATCTTTGGTGAAGTCATTTGGTCATTACTAAATAATACTTGTTTAACTTCCTCACAACGAGCTGCATACCAATCTAGTAGCTCAATTATAATTCCTCTATTAAGAGACTCTTTAGATTCATCGTGACCACAAAATGTCAATTATTGCATCAAGATGAATCTAGTACAATCTAGTACCGCAATCAATCTCGCCCTATAATTTTTTGTTGACTATACTTTGGCTAGAAATAACATAGGAGTTGTTTTTGATTCATCAAGTTGATACAATTTGCAAAAGCTTGATTATGAGCACTATCAAAGAGACCGACATAATCTTTCAATGTCCCTTTGTGCTTCTAATCCCTAAAGTCGGTCTCAGTGAATATATGTACACCCCCTTGACCCCCTCTATCCGACTTGAACAAGTAGCAATACAAACAATATGTCGTATCATTTTCTACATTGTACTCCAACCAATTAAATTCAACGAACCATTCTTTCCGAAAACACATGTTATCACTTCCCATCCGTCTTCTTGGAAAGTTTTGTCCGTGTGGTTGACAAGAACCTTTCTGTAAGTATACCATCCTAACATCATCTCTGATATTAAGATCATATGACGCAATATGGGGTGTTTCCCTGGATTAGATACACGATCATCCAAATTGAGTTTAGTCCGAGACTTTTTCGTGTTATTTAACACATCGGCTGCTCGACTAGAAGCAGTGGTGGGACTAGATGCACCACTATAATTGGAAGAAACACGTATGGACTTCCATTTCGGTTGAAAAAATTGTTCCATAATCTACAATTGCAAAATGTCTCAGTTTATTTTTCTAGCTCAATTGATTAAAAAAGCAGAGTACACATTATTTGAATTGAGATCATAATTCCCAAATGGAAAATGGGTCAAATCACAACTTACAACTCAATCACCCTAAACCCTAACTTAAAATTCGTAATTCAAACAATAGTGCAACATAAATTATTTATCCTAAATGGCCAAATCACGAATTCACAAATTGGTGAAATGTGAAATCACAATTCAGTTCTCATTTCAAATTTATAATACAACTAATTTCTTATAATCTCATTTCAAATCAAAATCAGTGATAACTGAAAAGAACCAATTAATTCATTATTTTAATTTATTCATACTCATACATGATACAAAATAATCATGATTTCATAACTCATAAATAGAAAATAACACCAAAAAAAACCGAAAATAGAAAACTCAAGGGTTTATGGCGTCGGTCGGCTACAGCCGTTCACTAGAGATTTTGGCCATCGACACAGCAGGCTGGACTGGTGGTGGTGGGTGATTCACCGACACACGGGACGGGAAAAGAATGTCGAGCCGTCGAAATCACGTTGCCATGCAAGTAGGAGAAGATTGTGGATTTGGAAATTGGAATTGGGATTGGGAGAATTGGATGGGCTGGACCTATATATAATTAAAGATTAGGCCGCAAAAAAAAAAAATAAAAAAAAATGGCCCAACCCAATTACCAAAAAAAAAAAAAAATAAAATAAAAAATAGAAGGGCTAGGCCGCCCAACCGAGGGCCCAATTTCAAAGATGAGGAAGACAGATCAAAAGCTGCAAAACCCTCGTGGCGCCAATCTCCATCTTTCCCCAAACTGTTCCGACGGAGCCCAGCACGCACGACCGCGTCTCCGGTCGAGTGTTGGGTCTGCCACTGGGTCTATTATAAAAGTTATGATCAAGTACACAAAAAGATTGTTTAAAACCTTTAACATGATTTTAGCCCCTGTTTGGTGGGAACTAAAATCAGATTTTTAATAGATTTTGATAAAATATTGATGAAATATGTGGTTGAAAAGTTGTAGGTCTCAAAAAATGTGTAGTTAAAATTAGTCTTTGACTTTAACTTGATTAAAATTTGAATTTTAATTCCTACCAAATAGTGGTTTAATAATTAATCGAGCCCCATTAAGTGGACACCAACGATGTTTAACCCCTTTTTTACAATCATTATTTCAAAACTTTTTTCTTACATACTCATTTTCAACCGCATATTCACATAATAAAATAGTTTGCATGAAAATCCAAAAATCTTATCTATTTTTTAATTGCAGATTCTCTAAATCCTTGTTGGCAATCATAATCCAAAAACTTTTTTTTTCTATATACTCATTTTCAACCACACAATCATTCAATAAAATATTTTACATGCAAGCTCAAATTTTTTTCTTACTTTTTAATCACACATTCTTAAAAAATTTACAATTCAAAACTTTATTTGTAGGTTTTAAAGACCATCAAACATGGCTAAATATTGTGGGCCGATCTTGTCATATGTGAAAATATACGAGCAACATTTTGGACTTTGGGTCACATGAGACTTAATTGGTGAGCTCGGAGTGTGTCAACAAAATTGGTAGAATCTTAAGGCAATGTAGTATTTTATTTTAAAAGATGGATGTCCAAAGTGATGGTTTAATTGAAAGGATTTTGAAGGCTAGTAGTTTAAATGAAACAATGTAAAGTTCAATAGTCAATGATGTTAGGTTTTAGCTGATTATATAATTGGCTATTATGTAGACAAAAGGACTTAAATTAATAGTTGATGAAAGTTCAAGGAGTAATGTGCAAATATATCAAAAGTTAGTTGAATAGGTCTAGGGTTTCGAGTTTGGAACAAAGGAGAAAACGACCCGGATTTTCGCTGGACTATCGCCAGGTTATGGCTCGAGCTGCAAAAGCAGAAATACTGTCACTGGACCATCGCCTCTCCTTCGCTCGAGCGACACCTTGTCACTCGACTGTTGCTGACTTCTTGCTCGAGCGACAGCTTTATACGAAAAATTTTATTTTCGCGTTTTAAAAGCTTTTTTCCTGGCCCATGGTTTTCTTGACCTATCTATAAATACCAGAACACGTCCATAACAAAATTCTTAAGTTGATAATTGAGAGAGCTTCATCTGTGAGAGATCGATTGATTACATCTTTCAACCTTCATCTTGCTTGAGTGTTCGTCAGAAAAACATCGAATCCAACATCCAAATACCAAACTGCTACTTCTTACATATCTATCAGAGAGTGCTGAAGATCAAGGAAGGCGATTGGAGTTCCAGTCTGTGAAGAACAGGTTGTTCTTTATGATCCACAAGAGATAAACGATTCTACCAAGCTAAGGGCTGTTGCAGGGTAGCGGAGTTCCAGGAGAGCGTTGGTTATTGCAGCTGAACTTGGTGCAGGGAAGCACAGAATTCAGGAGAGATGTCAGAATTGCAGTCAAGGGATCAGATAATTCGTGTCGTCATCTAGTCTGGTAGAATGTAAGTGCTAAATCGTTTATAGTGGATTGGCTGGCAAAGTGCCCGGAGTTTTTCCCAGTTGGATTTCTTCATAAACAATTCTTGTGTTCTTTACTGCTTCATGTTTTACTGTTTATTATACAAACTGCGGTAATTCAATATAGGAAAATTGAATTGTTTGTTTAATCATCTAGAGATAATTAACTTGTGACTTGTTGCTTGTTAATTAAATTTTTAATTCCGCATATTACACTTATTCACCCCTAGGTGTTGTTAGAGTCGAACTTGCATTTTTCAAAGGATAAAGTTGTTGTCAAATTAATGACAAGTACAATAAAAAGAAAGAAAATAAGAGTGATGATGAAGCAAAGTATGCCGTAGCAAATCTCCAAAACGGATTTCGCCCTTTATATTTGTGCTAACAAGATAATTGTACGTTTGTCTCCCAAGATACAATACTTCTTCCAAAGTAGGTATTTGCACTGTACCAATATTGCCGGTCGAACCAAAGTATAGACAATATTCTTTTTGGATGGAATAGACACGAATTAAATATTTGAACGAAATTTTATTTCTAAAAATAATTCGAACATAATTTTATTTCACCAAAATAAAAGGAATGAAATTTTTGAAGCGATGAGAGAATTAGAAATCAAAAATATTTTGAATTGATTCGGTGTAGAAAAATGAAACTAAATGTCTCAATTTATAGATTTTCAAGTGACTTATTGAAAGGTTGCATCTATTAATATAGACTACACCTTTTTCACATTAAATGATGTCATTGTACACCTTTTAAATATTCACACCAATTCTAAACAACACGACTCTTTACAATTGAAGAGGCATAAATTGAAGACATGTTCTAATTCAAATTATAAATAATTCAATTTTTTTCTAGCAATCCCCCACATATATGGAAAAAGTCGACAAGATCCAAGGAAGACAAAGAAGAGTATTACTGAGAAATAATGAATCGTGGCTGAGGTTTCCAACCTGTGTTTAGCTACTTTTGTCGGTGGAAAGAATCTGTTGCAAAATTTTCTAGTAAAGTCTTCCCCATGTAGTAATGCTTGCATGAGTTTCGACGTCTAACCACTCAAATGCGGCATCTCTAAGTGTATATGGGAATAACCGCAATTTAATAGTATCTTCATTAACCCCCACAACATGGAAATTCTGATAATTTCGGAGAAATCTAGAGATGTGTGTATTCGGATTTTCATAAGGCAACCGTAGAATTGGAGAGTATTGCTCATCAAACTAATCCACTTGTTAAATGATAAATCCTACATCGAATAAAGATGAAAACATAAACTAATTTATAAAGGATTGGATTACTCCTCTTAACAAGGTTGATCTTTTAAGATGGAACCCCAATTCTTAACATGATATCAGAGCCCATTAAGCTCCAACAAGTAATTCAATCCTATTAAGATTCAAAATATGAGCACACGGATTTCAAGATTGGTGCTCAAATGAGCCACCATTTTGTGGGGGCATGTTAAAGGATAGAATTCCACATCGAATAAAGATGAAAACATAAACCAATTTATAAATGATTGGATTACTCCTCTTAACAAGGTTGATCTTTTAAGATGGAGCCTCAATTCTTAAGACCACTCTACCTTTATCTGAAAATTATTTACCCCGAAATCTGGATACACAATACTGGAGTGTGCAAGTGTAGTTATGGGTGTCAAGAACATTGAAACAGGCAAATATCCTTCATTTATTTCCCTTCGCTCTTGCTGCTGATTCGGTGGTGCAACTACTCTTGCGGTAGCATGTTCAATTGGTTGGATAGGAATCGGAATATTTTGATCGTCTACCATTTGATGTTACTGTTTTTGTCTGTGTTATTTGCGTCTTCGTCTAAAGGTGCGTTTTATCCCTGAGTCAAACGGTTCAAATTTGTTGCCTTGGACACGGAGCATGCAACGAACACTCTTTTGTAGAGAAAAGAAAATAAACAAATCAAATGACAGTTAAAAATAAAATAAATTAAGACAAAAGTCCTCGACAACGACGTCAAAAACTTGTTGTGTTTTTTATCGCAAGTATACGATATCATAACAAGTAATATAGTGGACCTTCGAGTCCAGACTATTGTTACCTCAAGGACTATATTTCAGACTTAATCTACTTTTCCTAACTCCTATTTGATAACAGACACATAAAGAATAGTAATAGTTACGAATATTATTTTTCTTCTGTGAACTAACTACCTCAAACTAATGGAAAGTATAAGAATATTGCAAACACTGATTGATAGAAGATTCGGATACGTAATGGATATTAGGGCAAAACAAGTTCATCTAATGAGCACCTCAATTCTTAATTCAAGATTCTAGCTAATGTAGTGTTCGATCGAATCCTTATATGGTATTCAATTTACTCATCTCGAGTTATCATTGAGTCTATTTAACTAATTCAATTCTATATATCTATGTGAATTACCATCAGTTAAAAGAATTATAGTTCTAAGAATTCCTATAATGACCGCAATAATTAGGATATGTATCTCTACATGTTATACTACTTTACTCAATTTTATTATATGGTCCAAGCCTCAAACTCACCTCTCGATTCCTAAGAAACTCAAGTAATCATCAAATTATTGGTCAGATAATTCAAAGCATTAAGCTTATAACGATATCAACACATAAAAGAATATACTATAGAAATCTTTGAATAAAAGAATCAATGATCACAAAAGACTACATTGTTTACTCTAATTTAAAGTTTAGTTACACATAATGTAAAAGGAAAAACAAATAAATATCTTTGAGTACATCACCAGATTAATTGAATAAAGATATAAAAAAGAATCAACTCTTACACCAAAGTCTTCACCTGCTTCCAATCTATGCTTTAAACTTGAATCCCGTGATTAATTTCTTCTTTGGATTCATCTCTTTGATCTCTCGTTGTATCTCTTTGTTTTCAATGTGCGGAATCCTCAATTTGTGTCTCTTTAGGTCTATTTATACTTTCTTACTCGTGATTGGCAAGTTTGGAGTCTTCTTATGGCCTTCTAACGGCCCAAAGCATCGCCTACAATTTTTTTCTTCGTCTTTCTAGCACTTGGGCGCTACTTGTATGGCGCTTAGACGCCATTTTTCTATCTATTTTTCCCTTTGACTTGCTTCAACACCCCATTTTCACCTTTTTATTACACCTTTAAAACAACAATAGCAAACACATTAAAAACGTTCTATAATCATAAAATTAAACCAACAATTAAGTTAAAATGGTATAAAACTCGTGTGTAAAACACACTTATCACTTCCCTAGTAGAAAGCTATCGAACTCACTTGGCTAATCAGTGAATCCAACGTTTTGAATTGTCAAACTTTAGTTCTATATTGTGTTCATTATTTCGGTCTGGAAATCTCTTGGGTTCTGCAGTGCGTTAGAGAATTCGCCTAAGTAAAATCATCATTTAAATCGGCCAAGTTTGCACGCATATATGTGATGTTCTATAAAGAGTACCCTACATTATTCTACTTGTACTATTACAAAATACAGTCATCATTAAAAATTAATTTATCCTAGTCAATATTTAGTAGGCAGCACTTATTTGCATCATAGAAATGAGCAGTTAAAACTCCGAAGTGCTTCTCATCGAGTCATTCATAACTATTTTTCCTATTGAACCTAGTCTTTACGATCTCCAATAGCCATGTAAGGTTTCCATTAATTTGACCCATTACATAGGCTTTAAATCTATTTATCTCATATTTTTCATATCAAAGTTAGCATTATCTTTGTCTTATTATTAACTTTTATATTAGTTCCTAATATGAGCATGTCATTAACATATAGATAAATCAAACACATGCTTCTTCGATTTTCGAGCAAACACATTTATCGCACTCATTTATGACGAATTCATTTCTATTTATGACATTGTCAAATTTTTCATGTCACTATTTAGGAACTTGCTTCAATCGGTATAAGAACTTAACAAGTCCACAAAAATTATATTCTTGTCCTTTTACCTTGAAGCCTTCGGCTATTTCATATAAACTTCCTCGTTCAATTCATCATTTAGAAATGCAGTCTTAACATCCATCTGATGTATCTATAAGTTATATAAAGTTGCTATAGCAATTAAAACTCGGATAGAAGTTATCTATGTTACTAGTGAATGAGTGTCAAGAAAGTCAAGTCATTCTTTTGATCATATCCTTTGGCAACAAGTCAAGCTTTATATTTATCTATTGTACCGTTGAGTTTTAACTTTCTTTTAAAAAATCCATTTGCATCCAATTGATTTGGTTCCATTGGGAAGATCAACTAATTGTCAAGTATTATTTCTTATAATGGATTCAATATCGCTATTTATAATTTCTTTCCAGAATGAAGATTCTGGGCTAGTCATATCTTACTTAAATGTTAAAGGCTCATTTTCAATCATAAATGATATAAAGTATGGACCAAATTAACCTTTGCTCTTTTACTCCTTGGTTCAAATTCTTTATTTCTCTTAAAAGCATCATCACTTTTTCTTTTCCCATTATCCTCAGGAGTATTCCTTTTATTAGGAAACACACTTTCAAAGAATTTGGCATCTCTGGATTCAATTATCATATTGACATGAATGTCACTTATTTCAAATTTATGCACGAGATATTTATATGCACTAATATTTATTGCATATTCAATAAAAATGCAATCAACAGGAGATGGAATAACAACTTTTCCTAAACATCCACACACTTTTAAGTATTTGTAGGAAGACATTCTGCCTTTCCACAATTCATACTTTCAACAACTTCATTTTGTTGAGGAGTATATGGAGCGATCATTTGATAAATAATACCAAACTTATCACATAAGTTATCAAAATTTGACGAGTCATATTCACCTCCTCCATCGGATCTAAGTACCTTTTCATAACTGTCTTTGAATCGACTATTTTCAAATAAAAAAAAGTTTATCAGCAATGAATTTATTTGTTTCAGCATCCTTTGTCTTGTATTTTTTACGTAGAGATTTTCACAATTCTTTAGCCATCTTGTATGAATAATACACACGGTATAATGTGCTATCTATCCCATTGAGAATATAATTCTGACATAGAAAATCTGCTTCTACCATGCTTCAATAGCCAACTATGTATTTTTATTAGTAGTATTTGCTTCTGTTTGCGCGGGGCAATCTTCACGCAAAAATTTTACCAAATTCATCGTAGTCATGTAGAATAGCATCTTTTGTTTCCAATGTTTGAAATTCGCACTGTTGAATTTCTTTGACTTTTTATGTTGAGATGGGGTGGCATAGCAAACAGATTAGATGTAGGAGTTTGTCCAATCGCTTCACTAGTTTTTTCAGTTAAACTAGTCATTTTTTTTGTAAAACAATAATCACATAAAAATTCAATCAATAGGATAATTGTACATCGTCTTCCAAGGTACAACGCTTCTTCCAAAGTACATATTACACTACACCAACATTGATGATCGAATCAAAGTATATACAATATTCTTCTTGAATGAAATAGACTCGAATTAAAAATTCAAACAAAATTTTATTTTATCAAAATAGAAGGAATAGAATTTTTGAAGCAAAGAGAGAATTAGAAATCAATAATAATTTGAATTGATTTGGTGTGGTGTGGGAGAAAATGAAACTAAATGTCTCTATTTATAGTTTTTCAAGTGATTTATTGAAATATTGCATATCTTAATATAGACCACATTTTCACATTAAATGATGTAGTATAGTCTTTCATTGAAATGTTACATCTTTTAAATAATCACACACATTAAACAACATACTCTTGACTCCTCACAATTGAAGAGACAACTATTGGAGACATTCCAATACACACTATAAATAATTCCAATTATTCCAACAAAAATAATTGTAAAGTCCAATGGCCATTGGTAAAACTAACCCAAAATAATCTATTATCCACTCTTATGGTCAGGGGTAGGGCAACTCATACACACTCCTTGTTTCAAGAATTCTAGACATTTCGCACCTTTTTTTTTTTTTTGGAAAAAAATAATGTTTTCAATAGTGATTTTTAGGAGAATTGGTGGTTATAAAGTATGAAATTTTTTTGAATTTACGTGTAAAATATTTTATTATGTGAATGTGCGGTTGAAAATAAGTATATAGAAAAAAATATTTTCAAATAATGGTGGACAAATAGGGGCATAAAGATGTACTTTTTCATATTTTTGATTTGAATGCGCTAATTAGTCAATGTTTTAAAATTGGCCCAATCTTCTACCCAGAAAAAGAAGAGTGCCAGTGTCAAAGAATAGAACGGGGATCAAATCGGATGAAAAATTAAATAAATAAATAAACAAATAAGCTATTAAATATCATAACTATAATGGTGTGTTTGATTGCATTTATTTTCCATGAAAAATGTCAGTTTTCACCTAAACTCCTACTTTGAAGTGTTTGATTAATTGCTTTGTTTATGATTTAGGTCTTTTATATTAAAATTATTCTCCTAAAGTTTCTTGGCCCTTTTTGCAGTTTACAGACTTTGCCATCTGAGCTCAGTTATCCAAGGACAAGCTAATTCCATTTGAGCTCTCTCCAACATGCAGAGGTCTTGCAAGTTTATAATTTCAGACGCAAGCTTGTTCCAAGAGAGCTTACTTCGGACGCTACCACCAACCTCGACATCTAGCCATCCTGCTACTTCTGCTCCAACTTCTTCTCATAAGTCAACTCTATACTGACTCTTCTATTATATCATTTCTTTTTACTTAGAACTCTTGGAACTAATATTTTATCAACTTTTGTCTCAGGCCAAAATATAGATATGCTAAATTTCCGGGCAGCAAAGACGGCTGCAGCAGCTGAGGCTGCCAAGGCAAAATGAAAGGTTGCTAATACCGAGGTCACTAACCGACCTGAAGAGGTCAATTCGAAATCTGAAGCAAAGCAGCCATTGAAGAGACACTGTTCTACAGAACGGCCAGCTATGCCTTCAACTCCCTCAAGTTCTCCTCAACCATTTCATTTGACTATTCCTACTATGGCAATGGCTTCTTCTTCAAGGTCCCAGGAAAGATGCCCTGATCTACAGAGGCCAAGTGTGGAGGATCTGGTGGGTGCCGACTTGAAATCTTCTTGGATTTCCTCCGAGCTCCCTCTCCAGCAAGGGAAACAATTGCTGCATTGCCATCCCCTTTAAGGGAGTCTGTTGCCATCATGACCAGAAGCTGAAACAAGAGGGAACAATAGTTTTTAGCTGAGATGCCCATTGGGGAAAACATCACCTCAGCTCAGCTCTACAACCATAGGGCGATCCTTCACATGACGTCAGTCATTGAGAAGGTAAAACTCCTGAATCATTAACACCATACTTTTATTATTTTTATCATGACCTTTAACACAATATTTTCTATTTTAAGGTTAAGGCTGAGCTCGACAAGATGCTCAAATTAAGGGATCAAGCCAATATCCTTTTTGAGACAGTGGAGGCGGAAAAGGTGGTCTTCGTAAAAAAGGAGAAAAATTATGAAAATCATCTTAACATAATGGGGGACGAACTCAATGCCCACCTTACTACAGAGCTGAAACTTATAGATGAAATCCAAGATTTGCGAATGTGGGGGGAGAAAGCTGATGCCGGAGCTAAGAGCAAAAAGAAGAGAGCTAATAAAGCAACAACTCTGGCAACGACAGCAATGAAAGGGTGAAGGAAGCAAAGCTTAAGGCCTTTAAAGTAGTGGAGGACTGGAGGGCTTTCCCTGAGTTCGACGCTTTAGCTCAGGATTCATACGTGCTAGCCTTGGGATAAATCATTAAGTATATAAATAAGAAGAGGCCAGATTGGGATACTGCCTTCTTGGCGGAGGCATATAAAGAGCCGTAGACAGAATTGGAGCAGTTATCCAAGGCAGCTGAAGTTCGGATCACTCCAACTGAGGAGGATGCAGCTCATGTTTATGTTCCTCCCCAAGACCCCCCAGCTCCTTAGTTTCCTTCTTGTACTTAAGTTTATTTTTTAGGAGCCTTTTATAATCTCTCAACTTCAATGAATGGAATTTTCAATTCGCTCTTAAAATGTTTTTACTTCAGCAGTAATTCCTTTCTTTGAATGTTTTTATATGACATTAGTTTCCATTGTGGATACCTCTTCATAAGAATATTTCTCAACTCGTATAACCTTACTTCAACTTTCTTATAAGCAATACTTAGGTTTTTACAAGAATTTCACTAAGTGTTTGCAGCACATGCAACCTTAACTTGGCCTGCTCATGAGCAGGGCTTAGGCAATTCCTTATAGGGATTTTTACCAAGTGTTGCAGCACATGCAACCTTAACTCGGTCTGCTCTTGAGCATGGCTTAAGCAATTCCTTATAGGAATTTCCACCAAGTGTTTGCAGCACATGTAATCTTAGATCGGCCTGCTCATGAGCAGGGCTTAAGTAATTCCTTATAAAAATCTCCACCAAATGTTGCAGCATGTGCAATCTTAGCTTGGCCTGCTCATAAGCAGGGCTTAAGTAGTTGTGTTAATGATTCTACACTTTAGAAGTATATATTTTTATTATAAATAACGTGCATTACAAAGCATAACCGTCATTTTACTGATAATATTTTTTAGGTGCTCTGCATTCCAGGGATGCAGTAAAGGTCTTCTTTCCATATCTTCCAATTCATAAGCTCTTTTAAGCAATACTTTTGTTACTTTGTAAGGACCTTCCCAGTTTGGTCCCAAGGACCCAGAATTGAGTTCTCTTGTTGCTAAAAAGACTTTTTCTTAATACGAGGTCGCCCCATCGAATTCTTGTTTCTTGACCTTTTGATTGTAATACATGGCATTGCGTTCTTTATATACTGCATTTCTGATCTCAGCCTCATACCTTTTTTCCTCTATCAAGTCCAACTCTCATTGCAACACTTGTTCATTCCCTTTCTTACAACATGTCATCATCCGAGCAGAGGAAATCCCTACCTTAAGAGGAATAACAGCTTCCACTCCAAAATCTAAAGAAAACGAGATTTCCCCAGTGCTATTCCTAGGTGTAGTGCGATTAAGACCACAACACACTGGAGAGTTCCTCTTCCCATCCTCCCTTAAGAACATCAAGTTTAACTTTCAGTCTATGCTTGATGATCTTATTAATTGCTTCAACTTGACCATTAGCTTGAGGATGATTTGGCGTAGAAGTGTTTCCGGATGCTGAACTCTTCACAAAAATCAGTGAAACGACGGTTGTCGAATTGTTTCCCATTGTCAGTCATAATGGAATGTGGTATTCCGAATCTGTATATGATGGATTTCCAAATGAAATCCGTAGTCCTTTGCTCGATTATTTTAGCCAGAGGCTCGGCTTCTACCCATTTTGTGAAATAGTCTAAATCTACAATTGTGAACTTCATCCTCCTTTTTCGATTGGCATAGGACCAATTAAGTCAACCCCCCAATTTGGAAAAGGGCTAAGAGGCCATCACATATTCAACTTGCCTGGGGGAGCTTGATGTTGGGAGTGAATCGCTAACATTTATCGTATTTTCTAGTAAATTTCGACACATCTTTCTTCATAGTAGGCCAAAAGTATCCTTGCCACAGAATTTTGTTGGCAAGGGACTGTCTACCAGCGTGGTTCCCACACATTCCTTCCTGAACCTCTTCTAGGGCGCACAATGCCTTCTCCTCGTTTAAACATCTTAACAAAGGCAAAGAGTATCCTCGTTTATAAAGGACATCATCAATCAATGTATACTTTGATGACCTCATTTGAAGTCTTCTTGCTTCAAAATGAATCCTTCGGACATATACCTATTTTCAAGAAAGACCTGATATTATCCATCTATGTTGATTTTGAGTCAGTTGCCATAACGATAATCTCTGATTCCTCAATGGCTGGATGATAGATCTTTGCCATAGGTATGCTGTCAAATTCTTCTATTCCTTCACTCGTTGCCAATCGAGCCAGGGCGTCGACATAACTATTTTGAGTCCGAGGAATCTATTCAATGGATATAGTTTCAAAATTGTTGAACTCTCGCTTCATGATTTGAGAATATTTACTCATCATTTCTTCTCTAGCTTGATATGCTTCGTTGACCTGATTGACCACCAACCGTGAGTCACTGTGGATTATCAGGTGAACAACCTTCATATTTTTCGCCATCCTTATTCCAGCTATGAGTGCCTCATATTCAGCTTCATTATTTGAGGCCTTGAAATCGAAGGACAGTGCTTCCCAAAATAGCTGATTGTTGGGGCTAGTCAAGACAATTCCAGCTCTTGATCGTGTTTCGATCGAGGAGCCATCTATAAAGAGTCTCTACGACGGGTGATGTGGAGATTCTTCTGTTGGGGCTGAACTGAACTCTGCGACAAAGTCGACGATGGCCTATACTTTTGAAGAAGAACAGTGTTTATATCTTATATCAAACTGACCAAGTTCCACAGCCCACTTCGCCATCCGACCTGAAGTGTTTAGTTTTTGCAAAACTTGTCTTAACAGATAGTTGGTTAAGATTTCAATCGGAAGCTCCAAGAAGTAAGGCCTCAGTTTCCTTACTACTATCACCATGTGTAAGCCAGTTTTTCTAAGAGGAGATATCGGAGCTCGGCCTCATGCAAGGCCTTGCTTATGTAATAGACTAGATGTTGCACCCCTTCTTCATCCCTTACTAAGACAGTGCTAGAGGCATGGCCAAATATAATATTAAGACCTCCCATGCTTTTCGTTTCAACAGCACTGGAGGTTGTGCCAGTTGTAATTTTAGCTTGTCAAAGGCGAGATGACATTTAGAAGTCCATTCGAATTTATTTCCTCATCTCAAGATGTCGAAGAAAGGTTTAAATTTGTAAGTCGACTTAGATATGAAACGGTCGAGGACGACCACTTGCCCAGTCAAGCTCTGTACCTCTTTGGGCTTCGTCGGGGATGTATTTCAATGGTAGCTCGTATCTTTTCTGGGTTTACTTCAATTCCCATTCCACATGAGGAGCTATGCCGACCTTATGTTCTGTAAGTGTCATATTATAATTCTTCCAGATGTGAGCGTTGCGCGTTTGCCACCGCCTAGCCCTTCAGGACCCTTCAAGACATTGATTTTCACTTATTAGAGTCATGATTTCAGCTCGAGCGATTGTATCTTGAGCTCATTGATACATCTGAGCTCGAGTTTTATTTCAGATTGGTTTGGCTGTCGATTATTTGCTTGACTCGCTTTTATAGGCTTGGCCACGAATTCTTGTAGGTGACCTCGGCGAATCAAAGACTCCACTTCTTCTTTCAGGTTTCTGGAATTGTCGGTGTTATGTCCCGTAGACCTGTGGTATCGACTACAATTCACATATTCTTTTTTTATTAATCTTAGGTTTATAGTGTATGAGGTGCGATATTGATTGTAAATTTGTCTTATTGATCGTTCATTATCTAATATATTTCATCGAAATCCGAACATTTTTGTCATGCGTTATAAAACATCTCCTACGTTCAGATCTATTTTATTGTCAATTGACAACCATTCCATACGAGTTGGAATTAGTTTGAGAGAATGAGTTCAATATATGTTGACCACTGCTCCATTATTTCTTCCATCTCCGGGGTGTTGGCAAATTTTGCCATGAAGTCTGTGAGGGTCTGGCCTTTGATAGTGGTTTTCAGTTTAAAAATAATGTTAAACTCACTGAGCTCAACCGCCCATTTCAGCAATCTTTCCGAAGAGTCGGGTTTCTAAAGCACTTGCTTGAGCGAGAAGGTGGTCAACACGAGTATCATATGAGCTTGAAAGTGTGGCCTAATCTTTCTAGATGTAGTGATCAAGGCTAGAGTTTAACTTTTCCATGTCAGGGTAGCGGGTTTCGACAACCAAAAGTACCTTACTCGGTGGCCCTCGAGATGAAACGACTTAAAGCTGCCACACGTTTGATCAAGCTTTGCATCTCTTTTTATTTTTGAAAAGACCTCATCTCCATCAAAGCTCGAATTTGATTTACCTCTATGCCCCTTTGGTTAACCATATATCCTAGGAACTTATCGGAAGCAACACCGAATGCAAATTTGAGGGGGTCCAGCCTCATTCTATACCTTCGTAGGATTTAGAAAGTTTCATCCAGGTGCCTTACATGGTCATTTGCCTCTAGGCATTTCAAAAGCACGTCGTCTACATAGATCTCCATTATTTTGCAATGAGGTTGGTAAATATTTTGTTAACAATTCTTCTATAAGTAGCATCGACATTTTTTAGCCCGAAGGGCATCATCTTGGTCCGTCATTCGATGTCCTCTTGACCAGGATTTTGGTCTCCTGGGGCTTCCACCATATCAATGTTCATTAACTCTATGTTAACATCCCTAGGTTCAGTTTTCTTATTGAGTTGAGGTAGCATTCTCTTGCTCATTTTTTATTATCCCTAACTATAACAATTCCATTTTCAGTATAGAACTTCATGCATATGTGGTGAATGGAAGTGACGGCCCATAAATCCTTTAAAGCGGGTCTACCTAGCACACATGGTAGGCTGACCTGTTATCTGCTACAAAAAATTCCAAGAAGTTCAAAGTTGTTTAGGTTGGCTCTTCGATTTCCACAGCAAGGGTTATTTTTCTCTTAGGAAGATGCCATCTCCAATGAAGACATATAAGAGGGTTGTGATGGGGGTTAATTTACGATTAACAATCATCTTGTCGAAAGTGTTCCCGAAAAGGATGTTGACAAAGCTACCATTATCAAACAACATCATCTTCAACCTATTTTGGGCCACAGCGGCCCTCATCAGGAGAGCGTTACAATTAGGAAAGTGTATACCCTCAGCATCTTCCTAAATAAAGACAATGGGTGGTAACTGCCCTCGAAAACTATGTAGTTAGTCGTTGGAGGGTCCTTACTTCCCTAGTGTAGTTCCTTTGTGAGTTCCATGTATTGCCCCATGTAGGGTCTTCCAAAAATCGTATCGATTTCATGGATAAGAGCACCTTCCATATTAGCAAGGGGTTCATACGTTGTCCTTATGCCTCTCTAGGCCTTTCTTTATCGCATTCTCCATGCGGGGGGATGGCTCTTGACATGAGGATCTAGCCTAGGGTAATAGGTTATGTCTCTACAATCTATTGTTTCATAACTGTAGGAATGATGATAAGTGCAGTATTGAGGGGTGAGCCTATTCTTTGGCTTCAAACCCCATCCTCAGCCTCTTCCTCTTTGGGGGCTTGTTGTCCGGATCCAGTTTGCCTCGTACTGGCTTCTGCTACCCACGATACCATGTCACTTCTCCAACCACCTATCCTACCCAACCCAAAATCAAACTACCGGCACCACTACACCGGCACACTTGCACACTGATCTCCTTCTACCACCATGACCGTCGTCGCCTCTTCCTACCACCATGACCACCGTCGCTTCCTTCCATCACCACAGCCTTAGCTACAATTTTCCCTAAATTAATTCAATTCCCTAAAAACCAAGCTATTGTACATCTTCTTTTACACCCAGATCAGTTTCGCATGTTTCGAATTCAGTATCCCAAAATTTGGGAAATGTACAAGAAAGCAAATGCCTCGTTTGGACGGTGGAAGAGGTCATTTGTCTCAAGATATCCATAACTAGGAAAATTTGACCAAGGACGAGAAACATTTCATTAAGCATGTTCTCGCCTTTTTTGCCTCCTCAAAGGAGAACCTCGTCGAAAGGTTCATGAAGGAAGTTCAAATCTTAAAGGTCCGTGCGTTTTATGGGTTCCAAATCGCAATTGAAAATATTCATTCCGAGATGTAAAATCTTCTTCTTGAATCTTATATCAAGGATTCGGAGGAGAAGAATAGCGAGGATTAACGCCTGGAAGCTTCTGCGCAATATATATCAATTTTGGTACCATGGGTGGTACAAATGAAAGGTTTGGGCAAAGTCTGCAAAAAAGTGAAAGGTTTGGTACCGAGGCTACAATTTTCCCATGGATTTATTCCCATCTTTTAAGAAATTCGAGTTAGCTTAAATCATGTGTGTTGAAAACGCCCATGCTGATGCTTTGTTCAAGATGGCTAGTAGCAAAGACATGGAACTACTAACGATTGTGCCAATTGAACATCTTTCATAGCCTTCAACTGCTAAAGGAAAAGAGTTAATATGGATAGAAGGAATGTCTACGTGGATGCAACCAATAGTGACTTTCTTAAAGATTAAACCCTCCCCAGCAATAAAGATAAAGCTTACAAACTTAGGAGAAAGACAACCCATTTTTTATTCCAGGATGATGTGCTCTACAAAAGAGGTTTTTGCTTACCCCCCATCCGATGTGTCAGGAAGGAATAAGCCACCTACATTCTTCTCAAAATTTAAGATGGTGTTTGTGGCAATCACATTGGAGGACTCGCACTAGCACAAAAAGCACTACGACAAGGGTATTATTGGCCCACTTTGAAAAATGACTTGATCCAATTTGTACAAAAGTGTAATAAGTGTACACACTTCTCTCTTATCTAGGACAGCCCTCCCAAGAGCTAACAGTGATATCTAGCCCATGGCCATTTGCCAAATGAAGGATCGACCTTATACCTTTACCCAATCGTAGGGTAAGTGCAAGCTTTGTTAAAGTTTCCATTCATTATTTCACAAAATGAGTCGAAGCCGAACTTCTGGCCAAGATCACAGAAGCCAACACTTCTAAGTTCATGTAGAAGAATATAATTTGCCAGTTATGAATTCTCTATTCAATTGTCTTAGATAATGGGCATCACTTTGATAACAAAAAGGTAAGGGACCTATGTGAGGAACTTGAGATTAAGAAGCATTTTTTAGCACCTTACCATCCCAAGCAAATGGACAAGTAGCTGCTGTAAACAAAACCATCAATCATACTTTGAAAAGAAAACTTAACGTATCCAAGGGATCATGGGTTGATGAACTACTACAAGTATTGTTGGCAATTCGGACTACAAGTCGTACCCCAACTGGAGAAATCCCGTTCTTAATGGTGTATGATAAGTGCATTTTCAGCACGTATTTAGGTCACAAAACATGAAAAATCGTTAATGTATATGTTGAAATATGGCTTAATTCGAAATAATTTGTCCTTGTAGGATTACATTGATGGATGAAATGAAGAGTATGCAAAAATAAACGAAAAAGGACCAAAATAAAAGAAAATGAAACTTCGGGAACCAAAATGTAATTATTCAGAAGATGACTCGAATGGCGAAACAAGCATGGAATTGAGCTAAGTAACACATTGTGATGTCATGAAATGTTAGGAGAAGAAGGAAAAGGAAGCAATGCCAAAAGGTAGAGGAACCAAACTTGGGGACCAAATTGAACCAAAGGGAAAATAATTTCTACCATGTAGTCGCATGGTAGAAAGTCCATGCAGTTGCCCAAGCATCAACATGATATGAATAGTGCAAAATCTTTATAAACATGATGTCGCATGTGTTTATACCATGCAGTCGCATGGTTCATTCTGGGCGCGAATTTTCTAGTTTTCTTATTCGAACCAATCTCTTATGGTAGTGTATTTTGACGACCTATTTAACCCTAAACTTGTCCAGAACTAGGTTTTTACGCCTTCTTTGAGAGAAAAATACATTGGTGAGCTAACAAGAAGGCAAGAACAAAGATTTTTACTTCAAGATTTAATTCAAGTTTTTTGTGATGTCTTCTTTTTATTATTTTTATTGTTCTTTTATTTTATCCATGTTAGGCTAGACTTTTTATGTACTACGTGAATGATGAACCTCGCATTGTGATCTTTTAACTTCTATTTTGCAATTTGATAGTCAAACACGATTGATGGATATTGAATGATTTATATACACTTTCTTGCCTCCATAGTTAAATGCATCTGATTATGTGAGTTTGGGTGATCTATTTATGCATTTGAAAGAAGGAAAATAGATTCTATAGGGTATAAATCATCGTAGGGTCTGATAGGGGATATAAATATACCACTATGCTTTACGTAAATCTCTAAGTGTTTACAAAACGTCACGCATTCTTGTATATTGCATTTGTCATAGAAATATAGTCAAATGATATGATAGAATATGTTCAATTATACTTGAAAGAGATTGTTGAATAAGTTAAAAACATTGATTCTTCAACCAATTTATCGTGTAATCAAATTGTGAAATAGGAGTTAAAATGGAACATTGCTTGGTGATTCGAGATCTTAGTGCGCTTTTTCATACATTAATTTCATTCAAATCTTTTGCATTGAAACGTCATTTTTGCATTTAATTTGTTATTTTAGTTTAATTTGCACGCTAATTTTCATTTAATCATAAAAACTGAAAAATTCATCTCAAATTTAATAGATTCGGTTAAGGTCACGATAATAAAAATCAAGTTAAATCAATCCTCGTGGGAATGATACTCGAAATTTTAGGATTTTCACTTTATTACTTGTCAACAAACCGTGTATTTGCGGTGATTTAAATTCGAAACATATTTTCGTGAACAATATTTTGGCGTTATTGCTGGGGATTGAGTTTTAATTTGATTTTTGTTATTTAGACATTAATTCGAACTTTTTATTTATTTATTTTAGTTTACATTTTCTATTAAGTTTATTCATTTAAGCTAAGCTAAGTGCTACTACTTTTCGCTTCTTTAGGTCTTGCATGCGAAGATCAGTTAGCGGTGAAGTACTTCCTATCGATTTGGAGATTGAAAAAACTTTTCATCGAAGACAGAGGATATTGAGAGCAGTACATCAGGTGAATCAAGACAAATATAAATGGCTAATCAACAACTAGAACTGATTGTAGAACTGCAGCTCCAGCCAATGTAGAAGCACAATATGATGAGAACTCTCTTCTTGGGGATTTTTGGTCACCGTTCGTCATTCAAAGCCAATCCAGCATTGTTTACCCAACATTTGGACAGCTAAATTTTCAGCTGAAAACAAATGCCATCCAACTCTTTCAAAATGGATATCAATTCTATAGAATAGCCAACAAGAATCCACATACACATGTATCCCGTTTTTTGGATATGTGTCAACATTTCAAATACCATGGGATATTAGAAGATGCAATCAAACTGAGGTTGTTTCCGCACACTCTTCGGGATAAAGCACTTGAGTGGCTCGATTCACTCCCGGTGGCAAGTATAACTACTTGGGACGACTTGTCTCATAATTTCTACACCAAATTCTTTTCAACGGCCAAAGTGGCAAGAGTAAGGCACAAAATATCAATATTCAGCCAAACTAAAGCCGAATCATTCGATGAGGCTTAGAACATGTTCAAAAACATGCTACGAAAGTGTCCTCAACACGGGTTTGACAAGACGACACAAATTAGATTTTTCTATATGGGACTACTTCCGACTTTTAGAAGTGATAGGAATGTAACATGCATATTTTTTCCTCCTTATTTAATGCGCTCATATGACTATTTTATGCCTAAATATACATAGTATTCTCATATTTTGGTTTTGGTGGCAATTTGATGGATATAGCGTAATTTGGAAGAAATAAGGGGAAAATGACCAAAATGAAAGAAAGCGAAAGTTCGGGAAACAAAGTGCAAATATTCAAAAGTTATATTGAACCTCATGATGAAGACTTGAGAGTGTTGGAGGCCAATTGGATGAATAAGGAAGTCAAATAGATGAAATACAATCAAAGTATTATTAAATATCAACTTTCAGGCGAAAAAGTTATGCATCGGTTTTCAGCCTCATATTGAGGTCAATTTATCACATGGAAAAAATCGAATTTAAAGATGATCTCTATTTAAAAGTTGTAGCCCTTTGAGTTAGCTTTCCAATGCAACTTGAATCAGCTCAATCGAACATCAGGAGAGAACGATATGACCAAAATACTGAAAGTTGTTCGGAGGAATTTTTGTAAAGCCATGTGATCGCAAGACTTTAATTCCTTGCGGTCGCACAAGGCAATTCTGAGAATAAAATGGAACATTTCAATTGTTCCTTGCGACCTCATGGTACACTTCGAAGCCCAAATCTCCACTTTCCTTCTACAACTCAAACTCATTTGGTAACATATCTTACACGACTTTTCAACCCTAAATACAACCCAAAACGTACCAGAACGCCTCCAACCTATTTTCTCTCTATTTTTCTCTTAGATTCATGATGTGTAACTAAACTTTTACACTTGGTCGAAGGAGATTGAAGCCTCGGAACCACATATTGTGAGATCTAAATGGTTTTTCTTAATTTAATTCATATTTTTGAGTATTGAATATTCTTCTGCACTTATTTCCACGATTATTATGTTTAATTGCTAGGAGGTCCACTAGTTTATTATTCGTTACAGTCTACCGTTAATTTAAATATCAAATTCGTAATTGTTTGATTCCTTTAACTTGTGAAGCACTAGGATTTAATGATTTTCTGCGATAGAAGTTATTGAATCTTAAGAAGAATGTTTAAATAGACTGAATGCAACCGCTGATGTTTGTGTTATCTAGTGTATCGATTTCTCTATTGTGTAAAGCTGTTATTATATTGAATCTTAAGCGCTGGTCTGAGGTTATTTAATAATTATGGTTAATTAGAACGCTGGTTTCTAACTAACTAAAATTAAGGAGAAATAGAAAAATTATTCCAACGGTGGATATTCAAAATATGAATTGAATTATCTCTGCGTCTATGATCAATTGTGGATTTTCGAAGGTGGATATTGACTTGGACCAAGGTTAGTCTTTTGATTATTTTCGTTAATTTAATTTTCATTGTTATTTATTGCGTCACTTATAATTATTTGCATACAAAAACCCCCAATCATTATATGAAGCATAAAATACTGAATTACACACTCTTCGTGGTATCGACCCTTACTTCCACTACTATATTAGTTTTAGAGGTTAAGGTATTACTTTTGGGTGCTTACGACAGCACACCAAGAAGCATGGTAGACTCGTCATCCAATGGATCCCTAACCACCAGAACAATTGATG
Organism: Fraxinus excelsior; assembly: GCA_019097785.1. Classification (NCBI taxonomy): domain Eukaryota; kingdom Viridiplantae; phylum Streptophyta; class Magnoliopsida; order Lamiales; family Oleaceae; genus Fraxinus; species Fraxinus excelsior. The sequence goes on along the minus strand of CM032640.1, from coordinate 72,555 downwards.
GAGCTTGAGAATTGTTTGAGAGAATGGCTAATACTTCAGCCATGTAGTCTTCATACGAGTGGGCCTAAAGAAAATAGCTGGAGTCTACGAAGTAGATACATACTCGGCGTTATTGGCAAAGATTGAGACCTATTTCACAAAGTGGAGAGCATAACACAAACGGTGAACTCGGCACAAGTAAAGAAGTCAAATTGCGAAGAATGAGGAACAACACATGATACAGCTGAATGTCCTATCCTTACACAAGGAAAGGAATATGTGGACTACGTCCAATGGGGTCAACTTCATGGAAACCATGAGTCAATTCATCAAAAAGACTTAAATAAACTTCCAAAATTAGGGTGCAACTATTAGGAAACTAGAGACTTAAATAGGACAATTAGGTCTTTCTGTGATATGAAGAGTACTTGTGCACTGCCAAGCAACACAGAAATAAATCCTAGGGAGCATGTTCAAGCCATTACTACATGAAATAGAGTTCAGCTACCTGAGATAAATGTCAAGAGGTGGGGTGCAAATGAAGAGCAAGTGGAGTCTTCTGAAGAAGAGAATAAGAAGCAGGTTGACTACACCGGGAAGACACTAGTAAGAGAGACTCCAAAAAAACCACAGAAAAAGCCAAATAATTCAGTAACCCCTATGGGCCACCAATCCCATTTCCACAACGTTTGAGAAAGCACAAGAGGGAGCAGCAATACAAGAAATTCCTTGAGATCTTCACGAAACTCCACATAAATATCCCATTTGCGGAAGCACTATTCAAAATGCCTAGCCACGTCAAATGCCTGAAAGATATTATATCCAAGATATGAAAGCTAGAGGACCATGAGATAGTGATGCTAATAGAGAAGTAGAGTGCTATAATTCAGAAAAAGCTCTCACTAAAACTGAAAGACCTAAGGAGTTTTACTATACCTTGCACTATTGGTGAATGCTACTTTGATAAAGCTCTTTGTGATCTTGGTGCAAATATTAATCTAATGCCTCTATCTGTTTTTAGAAAACTCGAACTAGGCGAAGCTAAAGTAATCACGGTGACACTACAATTAGCTGATCGGTCATTGGCACATCTGAAGGGGATAATTGAAAATGTGCTAATCAAGGTGGACAAATTCATTTTCCTAGCCGATTTCCTCATTCTGGATATGGAAGAAGACAAAAATATCTCACTTATCTTAGGCAGACCATTCCTAGCTACTAGCAGAGCTCTAATAGATGTTCAAAAGGGGCAGTTAAATTTGAGAATTGGCGAGGAAAAGCAGATGATACGAACAAAAATAAGGTTAAAGTTTGAGGGAACGATGTAGTAAGAAAGAAAATGTCATGTATATAATATTTAATAGTACCTTGAAAAAATACTAGAGATCAGGGTAGGTAGCCAAAATTAATAAAATAAAAAATCTACATTAAAACAAAGGCTAGTTGGTAATAATATTAGTAAAAATCAAATAAAACAATCCCGACAACGGCACCAGAAACTTATCATGCCTTTTATGCAATGTGAATTATACCGCAAATGTACGGTGTCAAGTTTTGTAACAAATTAATGGAGTTAGAGTGTCGAACCCACAATGATTGTAATTCAAATTTCTACTAAGTACTATAATTATGTAACCTTTATTTTATCTAGAAGAATGATTTATGAATCAATATTGTTAACTAACCTAACGAAATTTTTTGGTGACGAATTCGATGAATGCAAGTTATATGAATTTGATCAAGATGGAAAAGCCTAGGGAATGATTTCACCTAATAATCAAATATGATTCTCAAAAATTTAGTTATCTCTAATCAATTTCCTATGTTTATAAGCAAGAACCTAATGTAATTCTACCCCCTCTCTTGTGTATCAGATAAAAATTAATCCTAGAAATTCCAATATCTCTATTTCGAATTAAAATCTAGAAATTATCAAGTTCATGCTTTTATGGAGTAAAATTCATAGATCCTATACTTTCTCTCGAAACCTATATAATCTATGTTGTGTTAATCTTATGATCGCGCCTAAATTTCCATTTCTTGAGTGCCGAAATTGACTAGCATCAAATCATTCAATTAGTGACCAATTAATTAAAAGCATTAAAGTCATAACACAAATAAACACATGCGAAAATTTTAATAAAAATAACTAAAATGAATCAATCCATATTCTCAAGTTTTTTTGCTACAATCAAACCCTAGATAATGAGTCACAAGGCTACAACTTTGCTTCAGATATCATTTTCCAATTCAAACGTTTGCTATGTCAAAAATGAGTCTCAATATGAGACTACGAATCTGGAGCATAACTTTTTTGGTTGAAAAATGATGTGGGATCATACTTTGACTATATTTGATCCTTTTGACTTCTTTATTCATTCAATTGACTCCAAGCAATCTCGAATCTTCATTTTGAGGTCCGACACAACTTTTGAGTATTTGCACTTTAGTTCTCGAACTTTGGATATCTTACAATTTAGCCATTTTCTCCAATTTCGTCAACTTTTACTTATTTCTTTCAATTTTATGAACATATATCACAACATCAAAATACACATTAAAATGTTCTAAAACTCGTAATAATAAGTTAAATATCAAATTTAGATGATATCTAAAGTATGAGTGAAATACACCCATCATGTCGAAACTTAAGTATTGTGTATAAAATAGAGGGTCACATAATTTACCTTTAGAAGCCATCTATCCGAAGTCCAGAAAGAATTTTCTTTGATTGATTATGCAGTCAAGGTAGGGTGATCTTGGTGGACGTCGGTAGATATCTTCGATAACGTCCCACTTGACCTAGGAAAGTTTAAAGTGGGTTCTTGAAACTACAAAACAAAGAACATCAGACATGTCACAAATAAAAAGCATGTTACAAAAAGAGACAAGAGCCTCGGAGTACTGGGTCAGCACAATACGAGTTGGGCCTTATCCTCAACCATTTGTCATTTGCCCTTAACCTAGAACTATGACTCCTTCTAAACCTTTATAGAGGATGACAGACCCACCACAAAAGGGGCATGAGCCCCCTAAGGAGTCCTGTAATACTATCTTTTTTACTTTTCTTTCCCAAATACTTGGGGTTGGAAAAATGTTTGAAAACGTGAAGGAGCATATCCTCACCAAGCAAGAGAGGTCTCGTTCTAAAGAAAATATGGCCCGATCAATTAGCTCTACCCGTTTGGCAATAATTGGGTAGGAGCCAACATATAGGACCTCAGCATCGCCCTAAAAATGGGTGTAGAGGTAGACACACACCTATCCTATACTGGAACTCACTAATTGCCATACATCCCGACCTTGGATGGTAGGTACGTTCATGGGCTTCGGGCATTAAAAGTTTTATAGAATCTGTGATCTTATATTTTTCCCTAATTTCAGCCAACTTTGTGGAGGTCATTCGAGAGAGGATTCATGCAGCCCCACCTTTCATAGTCAATGAGCCTTCACTCATCGCCCAATAACCTCCATTCGACCCCCTAAGCATAGCATGTTCCCCAACCTTGGGAATGGTGACCCTACCACTGCTAGCACTATACCCAAAAGCAATTAAAATGAAAAAAAAAATACAAGATGGAAAGGATGGGAAGATAGAAAGTTTCAAGGAAGTTACCTATATGAAAGGAAGCTCTAGGAATGCGACGTCGCCAAAGAATAGAAATGATCGAAAAAGTTTTTCGATTGCTGAAGAAATTTAAGGGCCGTTCTCTTTCTGTTTCAGTTTTGTGTTTTGAGTTTTGAATTCATTTTGTGTTTTGTGTTTTGAGTGTTTGTTTTGAAGTTTCTGAAAATGCGTTCTTTTTGTCATTCTAAAAAACTGTTTTGAGAAACATGAAAATGGAAAACGCGTTTACTTTGAAATTTTGAGAATATTTTTGTAATAATATTTTATTCAAGAAATATGATTATTTAATAAATTTTAATAGTTTAATATTAATATAATATTAAATAATATATAAAATTTAAAGTTGGTGAATCTTGAAATATTTGTTTCTAGATATAAAAAAACACATTAAATTAAATTAGACAAATCCTTATTTTTGTCCTTGTACGTAACTTGTAACAATAATTAACTAGCATCAAATAACAACCAATGCTTCCTTGCTTTAGTAATGAGCTAAAATAACAATGGTCTGACCTAAGTTTTGAAAAATCATTATCTCATATATTTTGGGAGCCCTGTTAAGCATGAAATACAGTGAGGCACATGAAGAGAACTTCGTCATGATTGGATCAAACGCACTTCTAACGCTACCAACGTTATTTTATTCATATTTCTATTCTCTTGTCCATCTTAGTCTTTTTTAATCAAAAAAAGTAATTTATCATTAATAAAAAGAATTGCATCCGACAAGGTATAATATCCAATTTAAGTAACAATTTGCAACCATTATAGGTCAAATGGAGGACGATTATCAATAGCAATGACATACCAGCGCATGATTCACTCGTCGATTTATAAATTTTGTTAAACGAAAGCTTAGAAAAATGTGTAATGAAGCGGTCCAAACAATTACATTTGGCGAGCAATGGTTGGTTCATGTCGATGCCATAGAATTGATTTTGGCTAATTGGCTCGTTAATTTAATTTTGAACTAAATAAAAATAGATAGAAAATTGTAACAAGGAGATAGCATATTTTTTTAACTTTGCACAAAAAGAACAATGATAGGTACACAACAACGACAAGTAAACAACAAACTTTGCCTTGTTTACATGAATCCCTTTTCCTCACTTCATCCCGTTCGAGACAACCTAACGCAATGCGAACTAGGATTTATGTCGCGAGATCTTGCAGCCCTTACCTCAACTTTACCTATACTTGAGATCATATACGAAACACAGAGTTTTCAATAAAAGAATCGCAATCTTGCACCAGACCAATGAAGTTTTACAACCTGAAAAGGTTTGACCCTTCTATAACCTAGATCTCACAAGGTGTGACAAACTAAAAACTAAACACCAAAAAACATAAACTGCATTGATATTCATTCATGGACACAGAGAGAAACTTTTCCTAAAAATCATAAAAGCCTTGAAGAAATCTAGGTCAGTTAGTCCATAAAACGAAATAAAGGTACAAACATGCACATGGCAATTGGTAAAAATGCCTAAAATCACACATTCTTGTATCAGGCACCAAAATTTTCTTGAACAACATTTCCAAAAATTCTTTCTAATGCCACAAAAATTTCTTGTCTTTGAATATGAATATGGCATTTTAAAAACAAAAATGATACACGAGCTAAGAAAAAGTATTGGTTTTTTCCTTTTTCTTTTCACATTACTTAGAATTAAAGCTTACAATTTTTTCCCAATTTCTCTAAAATTTCAATAAGGAATGCTTCGGCTCTAAGAACGACATCTGACTCACAAAATTCATATGTTTCCCCTCAATAATATGCAAAAATGACAGATTATAATTAAAAAAACATGAGAATATTAAAAAAATAGTTCAGGAGGAAAAAAAACACTCGAAATATTTTCTTACCATTATGTTTCTTGGTTAAATTTTTTGTAAACAGTAAGAAAATGATTAAAAGCCCCACCCTTGCTGCCCCTCCTAATATTATAGCCACTGCATTCCCTGTATCTTGCTTTTTCTGAGAGAGAGAGAGAGAGAGAGAAGAAAACTGTTAGGTCTTATTAACTTGACTGATAATCAAGTTTTTATAGTATTCAGTTATGATCGTTAGATACATTAACTTGACTGATAATCAAAACCTTTGTAGATTAACCATAATTTAGCATATTAATAGAACCACATGCTCTTACACTTTAGAAATAACTGATTTCGTTTAGCTAAAAATAAATTTTTTAAATTAAATTTTAGTATCAAAATTCGTATTTTCCTTACACCAGCAATGTGTTCAATTCCATTTCCAAGTTCATTGGCCTGCTACAATGTGTTGAAACCACTTAAAAGGGTAACAAAGAAAACGAGTGCAAACCAAATTCACATATTTCATCAATAAACATGCAAAATTTTATGGCAGCAAAACTCAAATTCATGATGTTTGTCTGATATATTACCACACTGAACTGGGCAATCATTTTTTCCAATAATTACATGGTTATTGCCAAAGAGCAGCAATGCAGTTACTCTCGATAATTTCCATGTTAAAACAGATCTATAACCTCAAGAAAGGAGCAAGTAATTCTAGCAAGACTGAAATCAAAATGACTATCGCATAAGCAGTGACTTCTGTATAAAACTACTAAGAGGGATGAACCCTTGAAATTCCAAAAGTTGACTCAAATCTTTGTAGAAGAAAAGTGACTTCTGTAGAAAACTCATGGCATAAACAGAGTTTCTCCTTTCATAACCTGCAATTCCACCTCCAGCTCCACCTCAACTACATGCTCCCTTCCCCTTACGAATTCAACCCGCAATTCTGCCTCCACCACCATCTACCCTTCCCCCTGCAAATTGACTGCCCCAACTATTATCCAACCCGCCTCAATTTTCACACCAAACAAACAAAAAAACAGAGGGGAAATCGCACCCAACAACTATGACATGGAATTTTCTATAAATTAACCAAATATTATCACAAACAAAGAATCAAAACCTTGATTTGAAGATGCGAAACCTTGATTCAAACTGCCCGTCGTGAAGCCTTCGATTCGGCTAAACCAGAGCAAACAGCCCTTGATTTGAAGATCCCGTGTAGAATCCTTCGATTTGGCAACACGATCCGTTTTCGTTTTTTGGTTGTGGGTTTGTGAGAGATCGATTTACAGGGAAAGGGAGAGAGTTGAGAGAAAGGTAGAGAGAGAGAGAGAGAGAGTTGAGAGAAAGGGAGAGAGAAATATGTTTCCCGTGTTTTCTATTTTTCCTTGTTTTGTTGTTATGTTTTCCAAAATAATGTTTTTATCATTTTCTGTTTTCAATTGTTTTTTCTTTTCCATTTTCAAAAATGCGTTTTCGAAAATAAGATAGAGAACGCATTTTCGCTGTTTTGAAAAATTAAAAATAGAAAACGGTTTGAAAATGACAAAGAGAACATGACCTTAAAGACTTTGCAAAAGTAAAAGGATAATACAAAGACTATGCCTTGTTTGGTACACATTAAAATTTTCATTTTCATTCTTCTACTCATTTTCAACCACAATATTTTTCATCCAATCAATAACTTTTCCTTCTTTTTCAACTACACATTCTCCATCAATCTACTATTTCAGAATACATTCTTCCAAAATAATGTGACTCAAACACACCCTATAATTTTGGCTTTTATAGGAAGAAAGGACGAAGCTTTACTATTGGATCTAGGTCTACTTTATCTGAAACATCCATTTTTAAAATTCATCTGAGGTGTTGAATTCAAATAGTTTTCATTATTAACACATTAGATTGATGCGTGTTTCTCATGCACGAGTCTTGACACGTCGATTAGAACTTGCAACAACGTGGCTATCATTGCGCATTCAATATGTAACTATTGTACGTGTATTGGAAGTCAAAAGGCCTCGGTTGTCTTTCCTTGGTAATTTAATAAAACATCAAATCATTAGCACAATTCTTAAAAGCTTACTTTATTGACAACAATAAAAGAGCCTCAGCAGTTTAGCACTTCCCTGCCTCGGCTCAACGCGCAAATTTCAGCTATTTTCAAAGCTAGAGCTTCAACAGTTCAACACTTCACTACTTTAGCTCAAAAATAGAAAATTTCAGCTACTTAAAAAACAAGAGCTTTAGTAGTTCTACACCTCCCTACCTCGACTCAACACACAAATTTCAGTTATTTTCAAAACTAAAGTTTTAGCATTTCAGCACTTCACTGCTTCAGCCCAAAAAAAGGAAATTTTAGCTATTTAAAACGAAAGCTTCAGCAGTTTAGTCTACCCTGCTTCAGCTCAACAAGTAAATTTTGACGTTTTAGCATTACATTAGGATGCAAGAATTAGGTTTAACTTCAAACTCCAACAATGATATCAATATATATACTTGGACTTGGGGGACTATTGTGTTGGTTAAAAACGTAACCATGACACGAAGTATGCTTCAAAGAAATTTGGCTCCAAACAGAAAACCTAATCGTGACATGAATAATCATATATGAACTTGTGGGATTATTGTTATGCCTTGTCACCTAGGCTCCCATATGGCTCAATCGACCCACCGAAGCACCTTCTGTCGGACTCAAGTGGCATTCGATGTGTAGTAGGGTCTGCTAGACTCCAAACTATCTTACCCACCGAACCACATATGTTAAAAGACAAATACGAGGCCCAAACGAAGTTTCTTTGCCGAAGTGGTAATGTCTAACGAAGAAGAATCTGAGGCTCAACTAAGGTTGGTGACTATCTATGTTTGAAGATCTTAAATTTATGAAATCCTTTTAGAATGATTGATTGGAGTGTTGTAATGAGTAAAAATGTTAATCTTGTCAGCATAGGGTATGGGGTGACCACCTCTTTTTTGGGACATTCAATGCGCCACATGCTAGTGAAGTCAAAATTGATACCTAAGATGTGATGCTTCAGTAAAGGAAATGAAGCTGCTTGTCCTCTCATCCAATGGTTACTATTGCACATGTAACAATACAAATATCCCCTATTTATGCCATTTGGGGGTAATGCAAAATTATTGACTACAATCCATATATTCTCTTTCTTTTTTATTGATCTTATATTTCTAGTGTATGAGGTTAATTAGACATTCTTAAAAAAATTATAAAAAAAAAGAAGCCCGAGGGCAATAAAATTGTACATTTTTCTTTTTGGGTAATTGGCGCAAAACGTCCCTACCTATGATGGGTTTTGTGGAAAACGTCCTTACGTTTGATTTTTTGGTGAATAACGTCCCTACCTTTGCATTTTCTAGCGCAAAGCGTCCTTCCGTCCAATTCCCGTTAGAATGCACCGTTAAATCCAAAAAAATTGATTTTTTGTTTCCCAAACTGAAGGGTAAAACCGTCCGAACACCCACTCCTAACTTCCATCCCTTCACTTCTATCCCGCCTTTTTCTTCTTCAAATGCTATGCGTAACTAAAAAGTGTAAGTAATATGAAAAAATAATTTCGATGATGTAAAAAATAAGGAAAAATGCCTGAAATCTTTCACTGTATTTTGTGTTCAACTTCACTGTGAGTGCCGTAAATCTGAACAAAAAAAAAATTGGAAATATGAGGATTGAATGCGGTCGATAAAATTAAGATGTTTATCCTCATTTGTGCTTACGAAGGATGTAAATAAGAGATAAAGTGAGAAAAACAATTAAAATGTGATTCTGTGAATGGAGGTTTGAGTAAGAATGGAGAAGACGATGAACAGAAAGGGGTGTTCTTCCCAATTTAGCATGAAATTGTCTTTGCGAGAAACATCCCTACCTTTTCAATGTCTTTGCAAGAAACATCCCTACCTTTACATTGTCTCTGCGAGAAACATCCCTACCTTTACATTGTATTTGCGTAAAACATCCCTACCTTTTTAAAAAATTGTGTGAAACGTCCCTATCAGATACAACCCACACACCTGTTTATACGACCTGCAACACTGAAATCCCTAACACCCATTTCGAACACAACAAAACCAATAATCAACAACCAAACTCAATAACCGAACCTAGTAATTACAACACCCAAACAATCAAACTCAGCAACCTAAACTCAGCAACAAAATAGCAAGGAGAATATACTATTGCAGTCAATGAAGCAAAAACCAGTACACTTTCTGTCCAGTTCAAAAACATCAACAAAACATATACAATTCAGCATATCCTACAGAAATTAACCACTACTCTGCTGTCATGAATGAACCTTAACCATATTCAATTAATCTGCACTGATTCATTGAACAAAAACAATTTTTTTTGGACAAAATCTGAAGCATGGTGGAAAAGATTAATTCTGGGCTGGTGGTGGTGCCCCTTTGCAGGTCCGACTATTGTGTTCTCGTTCACCACACTTCCTGCAAGTCATTATCATCCCTGCTCTTTTACTTGGAGTGGATGTGTCTGTAGTTGACTGAGTTGAAGAAGTATTTCTCGGCCTCTTTGACTGACTTGATGACACTTCATTTGGCTCTTTTCTTCTATTTTTTTTAGGCCTCCCAGCCCTTTTTGTGTACACTGGTGGATGGAGAGGATTCAGACCTGGGTTCGGCCATGAGTCCGGGCCTGTGATGGGGTAGATGGATGGAGTATAAGTCATGAGGTATGCTTCCTTTTTGTAGATGTCATCCACATACTCCATTACATTAAGGCCCCTTGATGCTACTGAGGCAATGACATGGCAACACGGAATTCCGGACAGTTGCCAAGCACGACACGTGCATGTTCTTGCCCTTAAGTCCACAGCATTTAGTACGGTGCCTAAGTTGTGTCGAACTTGAAACCTTTCATTTCCAGCATATTCAGCCCACTCCACCCTTGCAAGTGCTCTATTTTTTTCAACAATTTTCTGAATTCTAGGGCCAATCGATGCTGTCCACCTATCACAGGACTCTCTACGGGCAACAATCCTCTTCATCAAATAAATACGAATCTCCTCTAGCATTGTTAGAATGGGCTTCTCTCTTGCGCTGACAATTGTACTATTAAATGATTCGCACAAGTTGTTTAGAAGCATGTCGCATTTATTCCCCTCTCTAAAATGGGACTTACTCCAATGAGATGCCGGTTTTGATTCAAGCCATTCGTACGCAGCCTGGTCCAAGTCCAACATGTGCTGCATGTGTTGAAGCCACTATGACACAGTCGTTGATCTGGCGGCAGCCCACAGGCTATTCTTCAAAGACAACCCCTTGTGAGAAACACTGAAATTGTTGTATAAATGTCTAACACACGTTCTATGCTCCGCATTCTCGAACGTTGTCTCAATTGCATTAATTAACCCCTTCTGTTTATCAGAAATAAAAGTCCAGTGCTCACTAACATGCATGTGCAAATCATCCTTCAACAACCCCAGAAACCATCTCCAGTTATCCTCATTTTCAACCTCTACAACTGCATACGCCACTGGATACATACCATTATTAGCGTCCACCCCCACTGCAGTCAACAACTGTCCACCGTGCTCTGTTTTCAAAAAGCAACCATCTAACCCAATTAACCTTCTACAACCCCTAAGAAAACCTTCCTTCAAAGCTCCTAGGCAAATGTACAGTCGTTTGAATTTACCTTCATACCCCTCAACCAAAGCAGTTGTTCCGATGTTTGTCTTCTTCAACTCCTCACAATAATCCCATAATATTTTGTAATGCTCAAACACACTACCTCGAATACTTTCAAGTGCCCTCTCCTTTGTTCTATACACTTGCCAAGCTGAGATGTCACCCAAACCATCCTTTTTCACCCTCTCCATGAATGTACTAACTGACATCTTCGGTTCAGATCTCCAATCAGATAAATACCTATTGGCCAAATAGGTAGATGTCACTCTGAAGTTCTTATATACCATCGGGCATGTATGTTCTTCGACCAAAGTTTTAATCACGAAGCTTGTCTTGTTATGCTTCCTCGTTGCATATAACAACCAAGGACAATCCCCCTTACATATTGCTCTTAGTCTGGTGGCGTCATCCTTCTTGTATTTGATCTCTCGATTCTGTCGAACTGAATGTTCAGTAATTGCTCTCTTCAGTATGGCCTTAGACTCAAACACCATGGCTGCATAGCATAACAAAAGTATTACGACCTTCAAACCAATAAAAGAACTTTGAGAATACGTAGTAAAGAAAATCATCAACTAACATGTTCTAAAAACTGGATCTTCCATGTCTGTACTCACATTGAAAGCATCACTAGAAGCCCACTCTCCCTCCTCTTCACTATGAATGCTTCTTAAATCATCTGAGTCTCCGTAGTCGGTGTCACAATCCCTAACTTGCTGGGCATCTGCTGCACCAAATCCGAAATCAAAATTAACCCGTTGACTCCCTGCTTCACCAGTACCTCTATGCTCATGTTCCATCTCGTAATCAGATTCCACCAACCCGTCAACTTCCTCTCCCCCACTTTGTTCTTCACCAACATCTTCAACCACTACTTCATCAATTCCCGCACTCCTATCACCCACATTTGCACCTTCACCTTGATGGTATTCGAAGCTTTCCTCGTACTGTGACCATAATTGTTCAGCATGTTCCTCAAAAAAAATGCTCCGCCCAAGTTCCTTCATCCGCCGCTCCTCGCATCTCTTCGACAATGGGTATATAACAATCTGCAAATGATTGGTTCTCATCAACTTTATGCGCATGCAACGGCAATGCATACGATTGCATTGGGGCTACGACATATATTTGTAACAACGAACGACCCTCCATGTCCCTAAGCATGCCCTCAATATCCCTTTCGCTCTCCAATCTCATTAATCCCTTTCCTAAACTCGTCCTTTGCTTCTTATAATAGAACTCCAACACCATGTCATTGCCAACCACAAGTAAGAATTTATTCAAATTCTCCTTCTTGAACCATGCAGCCTCAAGATAATCAATGAAAAACACAAACCCCCCTTCATACACCAAATTGTTTGGCTTTGCAAAAAAATTGCCACCATGATGAACTTCAACAGTGAAGTATGGAGAATTTCTACCTGCATGCAAACGGTAGGAAATTCAAAATCAAATATCCAGCAAGAATTTGAAACAGATGCTATTGCCCACATGAACATTTTTCAGAAACAACACAAAACCCCCAATTTCGCACACAAATCAGAAACTGAATCATCATAAAAAATTGTTCACTTTGGAAACTGACAACTCTCACATGGTTTCCACGGCTCTCACACGTCAAAAAGTTCCAAAAATGCGGTTACTACACATCACGATTGAGATAGCCCACACTGAAATTGGGTGAAGGCACATCATTTTTTGGGTTATGCACGTAGAAAAAAATGTAGATTGAAGAACATACCGTACACTGGTGGATCATCTCCGGGGTCCCTAAAAATGGGACAACGCATGTTGAGTGCAAGTGCTTCGAGTATATACCTACAAAACGGTGATGAAACACCAAAAAGCTAAATGAAAAAATTCGACCAAGCCAAAAATCGAAAGAACTGTCAAAAATCATAAACACCCATTTCTTACGGTTGCTCGCTTCGCACTGGGGGATTCAACAAATCCTGGACCGTCAATGATGAGGTGGGGAATGGAGAAGAGAAAGCGGTGAACGGAGAGGAGAATGCGGTGAAGGGAAGAGAAGGGTTAGCGTGATATGGAGACGAGTACGTCCGTCTGTCTGTCTCCCTTCCAAGGTCTCTGTTTTTGGAGTTGCGAAATAGAAGTGAAGGGATGGAAGTTAGGAGTGGGTGTTCGGACGGTTTTACCCTTCAGTTTGGGAAACAAAAAATCAATTTTTTTGGATTTAACGGTGCATTCTAACGGGAATTGGACGGAAGGACGCTTTGCGCTAGAAAATGCAAAGGTAGGGACGTTATTCACCAAAAAATCAAACGTAAGGACGTTTTCCACAAAACCCATCATAGGTAGGGACGTTTTGCGCCAATTATCCTTTCTTTTTTAATATGATCAATATTATCCCATAAGACAATTTTATTAAAGTAGCATATTCGTATGCGACACAGTATGAAATTGTGGACACTATACGTCTCTTTGAAGTATTCAAGTCGTGTCATGTTCGTATACTGTATCAGTGTCCGGGTTACCAAAAAAATTATCAATGGTTCCTTTCTTTTCCAATTTTCAACTCCTCCTTTGTTTACACTTTGGGTTTCTTTTAATTTATTTCAACCATAATATAACCACTCCCAACTACAACGCGCATAAAAAATTGTAATTTACTACAATGATCTAATAGCAGTAAAGAAATTGCTGACTTTGTCCACATATACATATTCTATACACGTGTTTAAACTAGATTAAACTGTCATTAAATCGAGGCTTTAATAATCCAAACGAAACCATGCAAAAAGCCAAATTTAATTAACTTATCAGCTCACACACACACTCTCTCTATTTTCTAGAGTGAGAGAGACTGAATTATTTCAAGAAAGATATATCTATTAGAGATCACAGCCTTTTATTTTTATTTTTATGTGATTTGGTTTTTGGGAGGGTAAATCATGGTGGGAATTTTCTCAAGATTTTCTGTCAGCAAAACTGGTCATCGGAGGACTCAAAGTGCACTTGTGAGTAGCACTCCTTTCTCTCTCTTTCTAAAATTTCTTGGATTAACTTTTTGTTTTATGAACTGGATTGAAGAATTGTTTCTGTTTTATCAGTCTATATGTTTATAAACACTCATGTCATTTTTTATCCACACATTGCGAGGGATCAACAAATACAACCCACTTATATATCACTCATTTCTGTTTATTTAAAATTAAACCGTTTATAAACACTTCCCAAATATACTTTAAGTTTAGGAATGATTGATACCACTTGTTGGGACAAGGCTTTTGGTGGACTACCCATCCCTTTTATCAATCCCCAGACCATCCCATGATTAGCTTGGGTGAGACTTTGGTTCGTACATTTCTAACATAATTTGGGGTTGCTTTTGAGCTACCATATTTTACTTGGAGCAACATCCTGGTTAATAACTTATGTAGGCTGTTTCACCTAATAGATATTATAAACATTTTAGCAAATTATATTTACACAGCATATTCTTCTTATTTTCCATTTTTGCTTTTAGATCTCGTTAAGATTCCAGTAGAGGCTGGATTCTCCATTTGAACAAAGTCCATCGAAAAATTTCCAATTGACTAGTTAAATAATGTATATAGGTTTATGCAGAACGTAGTGTTAGGAATCTACTTAATCATGTGCAGTGGAAAGTAAAACAAAATTCAGTTCCTACCAAGGATTTGATTTGTGTTTAGATAGAAACTGTGGTAGAAATTATACCTCTCATGAATTCTACAGGCTCTTTTTCTTCTCTTGAACTTGAATGATCACGATCTGCAATCCAAGTTGTCCAGCCTCCAATGGTGATCCACACCGAGAACAAAAATGACGACTAGGATTTTCTTTTCTTGTGCTAGCAAGAATAATGAATTTTTCCCTTTATGCTTTTCAAACCCTACCAACTTATTAATATAAGTCCAAGCGGGCAACCCCGTCTCTTAAACTTAACCCGATCCAATATTTAATTAATCAAATTAATTAATTATGGTCCATGAATTAATTAATCCAATTAATTAATTAGGGCCTATTAATAAGCAACACAATTAATTAACTATCCAACAATTGTCAATTAATTAATTGTTAAATCTAATTCTTTTGGTTCTCTTTTGTGTGTGACTCATTAGGTTCTTGATCACGATATCTAACAACGTGAATTATTATTTTGATCTAATCAAAACTGATAAATTAAAATACACCTTTTAATTTATCATCAATTCACATATGTCGTCCCATATTGACATCTAGCAATGTGTCAGGGTGATACATGTGACGAAAAATGTCACGTGGTATGACAAAATCAAACTTATTCGTTTACCGTGAAACTATAATCCCTTCGTCAATATGATCCGATTAATTATGAGATATTGATATGTGTCAATTTCAATTATCGATCATATCTTTCATTCCACTATTAAGTCAATGTAAGTCAAAAACTCATTTTCGACTTATGAGTTCACCTTGGCCTAGGATTTCATTATCAACTTAACTGGATAAAATGTAAATCATAATCTCTTACTATTTAAGAGTGACGAATCCTATATTAATTATTCACAACTTTCATATGATTCTTGACACACCTGAACGATGCTGTATTAGCGACCATTGACAGAGCAATATCTAATATCACCGAAGTATGATTGTCCTCATATAAGGCACTATGATGACCTCAAATCAAATGACCAATTCTACTACCGAACGTTAGAGATTAACCAGTGACACTTAGATATCCATGTGGAATCTCCCAGTGGGTCTCCAATATTATGTTCTATAAAAAAAATCCACGTGTTCAATCAAGTGTCACTACACTTTTTCTTGTGAGATCGACTACTTACTTCATATAAGTTGGGAGGAAAAATTATTTTTCTCACTTGTATTCAACAATCTCTTAGGTATATATACAAGTTACAATTCTATATTAGGAAGAAAACTAATTATGTTAAATTCCTATAACTTAGAATCAAATATATATTTCCTATTCTAGAAATATAATCTGTAACACTCCCCCTCAAGTTGGAGCATAGATATTTATCATACACACCTTGTTACGAAGATAATCAACTCGAACCCCATTCATAGCCTTTGTGAAAATATCTCCCAATTGTTCTCCTATTTTTACATACCTGTTTGGGATCGAACATTCCGAACAAAATAAGTACAACCAAATATCCTAGGTTCAATATGAAATAATGACTTGTTAGGAAAAATGACATGAAAGGAGGTCTCACCAGACAGAACGGAGGAAGGCATACGGTTCATCAGAAAACAGGCTGTAGAAATAACATCAGCCCAAAAATGTTTAGGAACCTACATTTGAAATAACAAAGCTCTGGCAATTTCAAGAAATTGTTTATTTTTTTTCTCTCAGTAACTCTATTTTGAGATGGTGTATCTACACAAGAAGTTTAATGAATAATGTCACGTTGAACCATATAATTTTGGAAGCATTCTGATAGATATTCCTTAGCATTATCACTTCTCAAAATTTGTACGAGCACATTAAATTGAGTTTTGATTTCAACACAAAACGCTATAAAATGAGAGAATAATTCTGAACGATTTTTCATTAAAAATAACCATGTCATTCGATAATAATCATCAACAAAGGTAACAAAATATTTAAACCCAACTTTAGACACAACAAGATAGGATCCCGAACATGGAAGTGAACTAATTTAAAAGGAGCACTAGCTCTATTATTGACTCTAGGACTATAACTCAAACGATGATGTTTGGTAAATAACAAGACTCACAATTTAATGAAGACAGACTAGAAAATTGAGGATAAAATTTCTTTAACATAGACAACGAAGGATGATCGAGGCGACAACGTGCTTAAAAAGGGTCACTGCTCCAGAACTAGCAACAGACTTTAGTGTTTGTATCAAGAATGTAGATGCCTCCAGACTCATATCCTTTACCAATAATCTTCTTCGTCATAAGATCCTGAAATAGACAAAAATTAGGATAAAATGAGATACTACAGTTAAGAGAACATGTAAGTTTACTTATAGAGCCAAATTAAAGGATAAATTAAGTAAACTTAAAATAGATTGCAAATGAATTGTGGGGGTTGGAATAATTGTGCCGGACACTAGGGCATGAGATGTAGACTCATCTGCTAAAGTGACTGTAGAACTACAGATATGTGACTAAAAAAGAAGAAAATAGACTAGAATTACCTGTCATGTGATCTGTAGCACCAGAATCAATGACCCATTTGGAAGATGAGGAAACAAGACATGTGTTCATTTTACCTTAATTAGCAATGGCAGTAATAGGAGTAGATGAAGCTTTTAAAGGTTTTTGATAATGTGAGAACTTGGCATACTCATCTACAGATATTAGGATGGGCTCAGAAGCATCATTCGTTGAGGCAACATCGGCTGACTGGTTCGAAGGATTCTTACGCTGTAACTTTCTAGGATATCTCTTCACATGTCCTGACTTATGACAATAGTAACACACAACACCTCCCAAATCTTGTCGTCGAGTACCAAGATTTTGATCATAACCACTTCAGTTTTTCCCTTTATAGCCACTTCTATATGGTTGTCTCCCAGATTCAGATGTGCGGCTGACAAGAGCACTATTAGGATGAGCAGAAGCTGAATTTTCTGTGCAAAGTACCCTACTAAAGACTTCTTCCAAAGTGGATATCTCAGGGCTAGAAAGAATTTGAGATTTTGCTATCTCAAACTCAGAAGGAAGACCAGCCAAGAAGCTCATAACCGCCATCTTTTCTCTCTAAGCTTGCTGAGTTTTCACTTCGGTACTGAATGGAAGTAGCCTATTAAGTTCCTCATGAGTTTTCTTAAAATCGATAAAGTAATCAGTAAGGGATCTGTCATATTTTTTTGCACGATAAAAGGCTTGACACACCTCATAAGCATGTTTGATATTTCCATTGACAGAGTACACAAACTCCAAATACTCCATCAATTCTTTCACAAATTCAGAATAATTTACCAAACCAACCACCTCACTATCAATAGAATTGCGTATTTGCAAAAACAAAAGGGCATCATCTCTTATCCATGAGGCTTTCGAATCATCATTAGGTGGTTCATCCATAAGGTGATTATCCATAGCAATACTCCGCAAATAGAGCCTAACAGTTTTACTCGAATTTAAATAATTAGATCGATTAAGTTTATGTTATGTGATTTTTGACATCATCGGAATCACATCGACACAACCACATATTTATTTTCCTCCATATTATCAAATATCAGCCAAATAACGAACACAAAGCCTCAACAAAGTCAAAATAATTGACAAATTTGAACCTGTCCCAAAATAGATCACACACCGAGCCAAATAATCAGATGCTGACCCAAGTAGGTAGTAGAATGTGTAATGGACGTCGAGGAGAGCAGAACGACATAAAAATAACCAAATTCCGAGCGAGTGGTGGTCGGAGCAGATTCTTCAGGCGACGTGTGTGGCTCACGCACTAGGTTTCCGACGACGGAGCTCCAAGCAAAGGCCGGTCGGTGGGTGGCCCTCCCTCATGTGCCGACGGTGAGATCCAAAGATGGCCGGAAGTTGGAGTTCCCAAGAAACCCTAGCCGTTGCACTGCACTGTTCTCTGATTTTTTTTTAGAAAATTTCAGCAATGCTCTGATACCATGTAAGTTAGGAGGAAAAATTATTTTCCTCACTTGTATTCAACAATCTCTTATGTATATATACAAGTTACAATCCTATATTAGGAAGGAAACTAATTTTGTTAAATTCCTATAACTTAGAATCAAATATATATATTTCCTATTCTAAAAACATAATATGTAACACTTCACAAGTAAGAAATGTAACATGATCTATCTGTAATAACGATATCAGTATCTCATTATGACATATGACCACAGACGATTTAAGATTCAGTCATACGTAATTTATATCTCACAATCATAACTCCTTGTGATTAATAAATCACCAAGACTTGAATCTACGGATTCTATTATTTAATTTATTAGAATATTAATTCAATTAAATAATAGATCTTGCTATAAATATGCATCGATTATATATATTAAAAGTATTTATGTCCAAAGTTGATTGGACCTAGGACATAATACTTACATGTAGTTGTATAGAAAATCTGGCGATTTCTTGATCATTTATAATCAATCACTTTATTCTTCTTTACCATATTATTGAAGATATTCTCATATACATCCTTAGTTATGGTAGGTTCGAGGATATGTGTTCAGCTGTCTAAGTGCTTATGGTGTGTTATCTTATTGTGCAAGATGAAAGAGAAGTATTGCATTCTAGTTCAGAGGCAACAAGTGTTGTTTCCGCAGCTACAGCTGCGACACATGGGATTGAAGTTTCTACGGAATTCAAGTCAGTTGAACGCCCAACTGAGGCTCTAGACAATGATCAACCAATCCAGTGCCCATTACCCGAACCCTCAGTTATTAATGTGAGTTTGACTTCTTTTAATCCTTATAATTTGAATAGTAAATCAAGAAGTATATGATTTCAACTCAAACAAGCATTTTGTGTCCTTTGGTTGCTGACTTATGCAATACCACCTTCCTTAAGTTCCATTTCCCATGTCGAGCATTTCCCTAGAGCCTTTAGGCAATTCTTTTGGTGTATACTATATACACAGGTTAACTATGCAATTTTAGACTTATATCGCATTTGTTAGACCATCTTTGGTGGGTTTGTTTTTGGACTTATGAATGGTGGGGACATATTTTGTCTAGACTAAAGAGGCTCAAGTTCATCAAAGTGACACGATCTCAGTAAAAGAAGTTAGAAGAGAGATGGCAGAATAAAACTAACATGTTCTTTTGTAGTTGCTAAATCTTCAAGTAGATCTAGTAATGAACTGAAGGAAGTACATCAAAATGATTATATAGCTTACCCTAAATTTGCTGGGAACAAAGCTTAGTTTGTTATTGGACATGTTAGGCTATGATTACGCCCAAAGAATAACGCGGTTATTGTAGTGCAGCTTTGGGGTGTCGTATCCACATGGAGATGGAAAAGTGATTCAAGAGGTTCAAAAACTTATGGTTCTCGTGAATTTGATGAAGAGAATTTGTTTATTACAGAAAAATGTAGTAAATCATCGGAAATAATGATGGGAATTAAGATAATATGTAAAATAGTGAAGCGTCGGGATTCCCTCAACTAGATTGGATCAATCAACATCAATCATTCATGCATTCTCTACTCAATTAGAAGTTTTTATCATAACTCTCTAATCAGATGATTTAACAATACAAACCAATTAATTTTCACATATAATCCTAGAATTTATGATTTCCAAATCACAATCATATATCAATTTATTGAAATCAAATTTAGAAAGCGACTATATATCTCCAACATATAGCAGTAATTAAATCACACCAATAATTGATTTGAAAATTAAACTCAAACAAGTATTTTAATTATTCAATGGAAGAAATGTGATTAAATCCATGAACATCTGAATAAATGTTAAATCTAACTCAAATCTAATTCAAAATACAAGAAACATAAAACTTATAATTATTTAGACAATAAAAAACGCATTACATGAATGAAAGATGCTGAGATAACCAATTTCAATTGAGTTCCTCCATTGATTCACCAATATTTTTAACTTTCCATGGAATTCTTGATGTCAAAAATGTGGAAAGAATGGTGTAGAATGAAAAATGAGACGTTGTGGGACGTTATGTGGTCTTTTAGGGTTGAGAAGTCGTACCAAAATAAGTTACCATAAGTGTTTGAGTCGTAGAAGGAAATCAGAAATTTCATCACGAAAATGACCCTCGCGGTCGCAAGGTATAAACCCATACGGCCGCATGGAACAAAGAATTGCAACCCTTATATTCTCAGTAGATGACCATGCAGGCCGCATGGTTATAATATTTACCTGCCGGACAACTTTCAGTATTTTGGTCATATCTTCCTCTCCCGATGTTGGATTGAGCTGATTCAGTTGCATTGAAAAGCTAACTCAAAGGGATCCAACTTTGATTCAGAGACCATCTTCAAATTCGATCGTTTTATGTGTCAAAAATCGGTCTCAATATGAGGCTGAAAACTGGTGCAAAACTTTTCAGCTTGAAAGTTGATACGAGATAATGTCTTGGCTATATTTTACCCATTTGACTCTTTTATTCATCCAATTGACTTCTAAAACTCTCGAATCTCCATCAAAAGGTTGGACACAAGTTTGTAGTATTTGCACTTTAGTCCCCGAACTTTCCCTTTCATCTATTTTGGTCATTTTTCACTTGTTTCTCCTTATTTCGCTACATTCATCACTTTATCTTGCAAAACATGAATTGCATAGAATTAAACTATATTCCAACATTTTAATCAACAATTGCTCATATTTGACAGTCAAATAAGTATGTGAAAATGCACTTATCAGACTATTATATTTTAATTTCAAATATTGCTTCCATTCCTGTGGCATGGTTTTGCCTATTATCATTTTTGTGTTAGGAAACGATGAATATTGGTTTCTTGAGGTTTGTAATAACAAAAGTTCCTTGTAAATTGATTCCAACATGATATCATAGGGTGTTATCTTCCTTAAGAAAGGAAAATTAACATATTCTACTATTCAAAGACAAAAACAAGAACAGAAAACTACTTACTTTAACTAAACCTGAGATGGGCTAGAGTTTATTATTTTGTTCAATATATAGCTATCCTTCTCAAAGATCGAAGTAAATCAATTTTTATGTCAATCTTGGTCTGCCTCACCATTTTCTAACTTGTTTTAGTGGATTGTATCTATCTCGTGAATGGAAGCTTATTTAGAAGAACACTCGACATAGTTTAGCAAATTACTCTTTAACGTGTCAGGAGAACAATACATTCTTGGATAGTCTTTTCCCATTGTTCATTTGTTCGTGAAAGATGATATTTTGCATGGGATAAGCTGAAATTGTGATCAGCTCTGTCGTCATTATTGTTACATTACTTTCTAACGGTATAGTGAAGTTGACAATGACAAATATATTTTGTAGTTTCATAAACTACACATTCCTTCTCTCTTTTGTGGTGGTCACATGATATCAATTTGGCTTCTTTTATTCCATTGGAACACATTTTTAGTAATGTTCCACATGTGGAACCTTGCATATTTCTTTCGCTCTGAAGATAAATTTTCCCTGTTTTACTCTTGAACTTTCATTTCAGTATTGAACCTCAGTGTAAAAGAGGGAAGAAATCTTTGAAAAGTTAAAACTGTTGAAATTTGCTACCTCTTTAAGTTACAGTATAATAGAAAGTCTTTATGTATTGGGTGGCAATTTAACAATTGTTTAGGTCGTTATAATCAGAAATGACAATATGATAGAATTTCTCCCCTGGGAATGTACCTAACAGTTAATCTATATTTCTTTGGTCATCAGGATGGAAGAATATGGAAGGAGTGAGTGTCTTCAGGAGTTCAAAGGAGGATTGATATGCTGGTCATTCCAAAACCAACAACTCCTGTCGAATCCATTACTCCTGGACCAAAAGCTCGGCCCCCTAACCGAGTTATTCTGCCATCAGTTAGTGCCCCAGAACACAGCATCCTTAAGCTGCTCAAAGAGTCTGGTATTTAAACTTAAATTTCAATTTGATGCTTTCTCATAATATTTGCTTAAAGCTTGATATTGTTATTTCTCGCCCTTTTAAGCTTCGGATTTTGCACTCCATTTCAACCAATTATGCATCTTATGAACATGGCCGTACCTGTATTTCGCGGGGCCTGATGAGAATTTCAAAATTTGGACCCCTAAGTCATAGTAGACAATCCACTTTTTTTTTTTAAAGAGTCTTACAAACTAAATTTGTTAACTTAAATTCAACAATAAAGCAACAAATAAATATAAGGTGAAAAAAACAAAGTTTAATTACTTTACTATTTCCATACATAAGGCCTAATATATCAAATATTACACAAAAATGCTCTCTTCTTTTCAGCTCAAACCCAGAACACCTAATTATGTATAAGGTGACTTAGAATTGCACACCTAATTAAACCGAACCCATAACATTAACAATTCATTCAATTTACAAAATCCCATTAGAGCAAATGTGGATTTACAAAAACCGAGTTCAAATTCACACTTATTTAAGCCAAACCCATATAAGTAATAATACATATTCAATCATAGATTCAATTTATAAAATCCCACTTCAAATTTCAAAGAGCACTAAATTAACTAATTTAATTAAGTAATTTTAGTCTAACTGCACTGTCCACTGTCCAACCCCGATCACGGATCATCCTTAATAATCCATCCATTATCATTTATCCATACTCAAATTCTCAAATCTCAATCACAATAAAATATTAAGCAACAGGAGAACAATGTGTGTCATGTTAATTCATACTTATGGGTGTTAATTGGAACAATTGGAAGCTTACCTATGGTGTTACGAACCTCAATTGATGTCCCCCCTAGTCGAATTAAACCTTTGTAGGAAGATAGATTTATCAATTGGATCGAAATATTGTTCTTCACGTGGGTTGACATGGGGTGAGTTTAGTCCAGTTGATTTGTTGTTAATTGGCTGAAATGTGCAATGAACCATGTGTTTTCCTTCATCGATTGAAGATTTAGAAGTCGAATTAAACAATTGGAGCAGCTTAGAATCATCAGCAACCTTCATCCCCGATTTTTCGCATTGCGCTCTGATTGCAGCCACCAATCTATCACGTTCTGGGCAAAATTGGACCTGACCCAGGTTGGGTCAGGTGCGCTGGTGAAGGGGGGGTAGCCCATGTGGTCCACGAGCATGGGTCAACCAGACGACGATGTGCTTTTGCAAGGAAATGTTCAGTATCATGAGCTTTGAGATAGGCAGATTTTCTGGGATTAATTTAGACTGGTGAGTTGTTTTTTGGGGTAAATTGATGTCATGGTTGAGGTTGTCTGGATGTGGGCTTTCGATCAGTGGTGAGTTTCGATCATGGGGGTGGCCGGAGATGGAGTTACCAGAGATTTTTAGATTTTTGGGCAACAAACTTTTGGCTTTTTAGGTTAATTAAAAAAAACAAAAAATGGGCCCTTAAAAATTCTGGGCCTGAGGCGGCGGCCTCTTGGGCCTCTCATCAAGTCCGACTCTGCTTATGAACGACAAACTCGTACCATATGTATATTTTGGGAGATGATAGAGGTTTTATTTTTTTGTCTTATCGATGAAAGAACAAGCAGATGATAGTACATATCATGATTGATATATGACCATAAACAAAATGTAAACTCTAATCCTGTCTCAAGAACATGGATGGAACTAAAGCAGAATCACATCTGATATACATGCAACATGGAGACTAGAAACAAGACATGCATATGTAGTAGCAACATAAGACTGAAGTTTCGAAACCTTAAACAGGCAACTTGGGAACTTGAAATATCGATAGTAGGATTTACGAGGTGTCCCCAGGAACTTCCATGATTCATCCATTGCTTCTTTTGCCACCTCCACCCATCATCTTCTTTCTTTCCCATGAACGCTTTTTGATGTCCAAAGGGAGCTCATTTAAATAATAAGAAATGTCTATTTGTGGACAATAAACGCTATTAACATATATATATATAATTTTTTTTTCATCTTTGTGCAATTGTGCTAGACATTCATTGGTGCGTAGTGCATGTATTGAACTTGTAGAATTCAACTTTGAGTAGTGATAAGTGTATTTTATACACTTATTTAGTCTCCAAAACAATGACATTTTGTCGTTCTTCTAATGAGATTATAGCCTAATTTATGATATAATTTGTTATTAGGTGAAACTCGATGGAAGATGAAGAATTGGAGAAAAGAATGCAAAATTGGCGAAAAAAAGGCAAGATCCAAAGTTTGGGGACTGAAGCGCAAATGCTCGAAAGTTGTGTAGAACCTCACGATGAAGATTCGAGAGTACTAGGAGTCAATTGGATAAAGGAATACGTCAAAAGGATAAAATATCGTTAAAATATGACCACACATCAATTTAGGATTGAAAGAGTTATGCATCGGTTTTTAGACTCATGTTATGATCCATATTTGACATAGAAAATGATCGAATTTGAAGACGATGTCTGAAGAACAGTTGTAGCCCTTTGAGTTAGCTTTGCAACGTATCTTGAATTACCTCAATCGGATATCGGGAGAAAAGGTTATGACAAAAATACTGAAACTGGTGCAAAGTAGACAGAAACTTAGCGCCCAAGCACTACAAACTCAGCGCTCAAGCGCTGCACTAGCTAGAAAATGGATTTTTTAACAGATTTTCAGCGCTCAAGCGCTGTCCCGTAGCGCTCAAGCGCCGCCGCCGCCACAGATTTTAGGTTTTTATTGTTTGGGCCGCGAAAACTCCACAAAAAGACTCCAACTTGGCCAAGAACGTATATGAAAGTATAAATAGACCAAGGGGGTTCCCACACATTGAAAAGAGGGTTCCACACTTTGTAACATTGGGAGAAAAACACAAGATCGAAGAGGAAGGATTCGAGTTCAAATCAAGAATTGGAAGTGGAAGAAGATTTTGGTGCAAGAGCTGATTCTTTTCCATCTTTTTATCATTTAAATCCGGTGATGTATTCGAATTTAATTATTTATTTCATTGTTTTTATTATGAGTAGTTAAATTCATTATTAGGGCAAATAATGTAATCTATTGAGACCCTTTGTTCTTTAATTCATGAATTCTGAGTTTTATTCTTTCATGTGTTGATTTTATTATGATTGCAATGCATTGAATTACCTGATCAATAATTTGATGATCTATTGAGTTTTTTACGAATCGAGAGGTGAGTTTGAGACTTAGAACGTGTAATAAAATCCGGTAACGAGGTATAACGTGTAGAGATACCTATACTAAGTGCTGCGGTCGTTATATGAATTCTTAGTGCCATAACTCGTTTAACTAAGGGTAATTTGCATAGAGATTGGAATTGAATTAGTTAAATAGGCTCAATGAGAACTCGAGAGGGGTAAATTGAATACCGTAGGAGAATTCGACCGAAGACTACGTTAGGCTAGAATCTTGAATTGATAATTAAGGTGATCATTAGATGAAGTTGTTTTGCCCTGATACATCTTATATACATGAATCTTTGATCTATTTGTATTTGTTATTTCATCATAATTTTCATTAGTTTTAGGCATTTAGTTCATTTAACAGAATCAATCTTTCCAACTATCACAATTCCTTATTTGATTTACTTCCATCACATAAGAGTTAGAAAAGTAGATTAAGATTAAAGTATAGTCCTCGTGGGAATGATAATCCGGACTCTTAGGTCCACTATATTACTTGTTACGATATCGTACACTTGCGATATAAAAATACGCAACAAGTTTTTTGGCGCCGTTGCGTAGTGCATGTATTGAACTTGTAGAATTCAACTTTGAGTAGGTTGTTGCATTTGTACTTGTTGGCACATTTTTCCATCGGTGAGAATGTACAATTTTTTAGTAAGTTATCAAATTAATGAATGTACAGTATTAAGTTTACTAATACATTCGTAATACACTACTTTAGAACGCAAAAATCGAGTGCACTCTCTTTAACCAACTTGTAGTTACTAAGCTCTGAAACCGAACTCTAATATCATCCAATTTTGACCGTAGCTCCATATGCGACACCTCAAGAATGGTTTTTGGATGTTGATTGTGTGTAAAATGCGGTTTATGGTGAATACGAATTAGAGTTATAGATTCAATATCAAATAAATTAATTTGATTTATTATAGTTCTTACTACTTGGACGTTGCAAAGTTGTTACTCGAAGAGTTTTGCAAACTTGTTACATGTTATGTGTTGATGGCTCAAAGTGAATAAAAATGATAAATTTGGTTCCAGAGTTGAGTATCTACAATTTAGGTTCAAGAGCTCATAATCATTCGAGACTATCATAAATCGATTTCAATTCCTTCTTTTTTTTTTTTTTTAAATTCGATCGAAACCTATAATTTCTGTTTCGAGAGGTTCCATACCGACTAAAATGTAATTACACAACTTTGAAAGTTCGAGATTAAGAGCATGTTTCATCCCCTATTTTTTTTTTTCATAAAATACATTTTAAAATAGAATGCGTAATTTAAGAATAAGGGTGTGTTTGAACCACATTATTTTGGAAGAATGTATTTTGGAATAGTAGATCGATGGAAAATGTATGGTTGAAAATGTGTGGTTAAAAATGAGTCGAATAAGAATGAAAATTTTAATACGTACCGAACAAGGACAACGAAAAATTTAAAGTTTGAGCATAATAATATTTTATTAAAGAATATGTGAAAGAAAATAAAAAAATATATATTTGGTTTGAAAATAATGCAAGCTCTATGGTTAATGCAAATGTAAGCAATAAATTGCACGTCTACCCTTCTTTGGCGAAAAGAAGACACCACCCACAAAATCGTAGTGGAAGAAGCGATGGCGGCTCTACAGTATCTGGACACCCTGCGGAGTACTCACCCGGAGCTCTCTGAGTGGTACAACACGCTTGCTGATCTCTACCAGCGCAAACTCTGGCACCAGCTCACCCTCAAGCTCGAACAGTTCGTCGCCCTTGCCGTCTTTCAGGTCCCAATTCCCACATCTAAATGCGTGTTTATGTATTTGATTCTCTATTGATTCTTTTTGTATTTCAATTACTTGCCATTTTTTTATGGTTTTGTTCCTAGTCAGGGGATTACTTGATTTTTCTATGGATTTTTGAATTTGTTTTGTTTAAATGTTAGGGCTTCCGGTGATTTATGTAGGGTTAGAATTTCAGGGTTTTTATGTGTTATTAGGTACTGAGTTGATGATTATTCTTATGTTCAACGAGGGGGAGAAATTTGAATTATTTCATAGAAAAATGAGAATTTTGCCTTCTTTTTCCTTTATGTTATACTCGAACCATCCGTCTGATAAAAACTTTCAAGGCTAGAAGTCTATGAGAAAATAAATGGAGAAAATTTAACAAATTCATGGCATTTTGCAATGCAAAATTCGGATTTTAGTATTGCCTCAAGTCAAGATTTAACAAATTTGATGGCATTTTGATGTACAAAGTTTGGATATTTGCTTTTTCTTTATTCAAGGTTTGACAGAATTCATGGAATTTTATTATGCCAAGTTTGGCACTATGTTTTGCCTTGATCAATATTTAAACAAAATTAACGGCTTTTGTCGTCCGACATTCGGTTGTTTAATTTGTCTTGAGTCAAGATATAACTAAGTTAATGACATTTTGTTGTGCAAAGCTGGTTACTTGTTTATCTCCTCCTTTATTGCTAAGTTTCTGAAGGTTTTACTGATTTTCTTTTGTACTAGATTATAAAAGCTTGAATGCCAATACAACATGTTGAATTTTCCTTCTCTCTTTACATTTGTTTTTATTTTTCATTTTAAGTAACAGTTAACACATTCATTACTTCTAATTTCAGGCTGGTGATTCTCTGATTCAGTTGTACCACAATTTTATAACTGAGTTTGAGACAAAGATCAATCTTCTCAAGCTTGCTCATTTTGCTGTCATAGTTTCTCGGCAGTATTTGGAGAAAGAGGCTGCCATAAATTATCTCGAAGAAGTGATTGAAAAGCTTCGTAATACTAAAGATATACGCATAGAGGAGCCTATTCTTTATATCAAGATGCAGATTGCTAGTTTTAAGCTTGAGCTAGGAGATCAGAAAGAGTGCAAGAAACTCTTAGAGAATGGGAAGAGTACACTTGATAGCATGACTGACATTGACCCATCTGTGTATGCTAGCTACTATTGGGTTTCATCTCAATTTCATAAATCTCATCAAGAATTTGCAGAGTTTTATAAAAGCGCTCTTCTTTATTTGGCTTACACTTCTGTGGAGTCTCTATCAGAATCATTTAAGCTCGTAAGCTAATATATCTTGTTTCTTTTCAATAATTTAAGGAGAAGCTTCCATCATTAAAAAATTGTGTCTCAGGTAATAAAAATGAAGACAACTTGTTTGAGTGCTTGATATATCGCTATTGAGGAAGAATTATGTTCTATTTCTCAATCATTAAGAAGTAGGTGCTATTTGTCAGATTCAGGGATTACACAAGCAATTATTTTGCAGTTGAAGTAGAACTTCTTAAGCTTATCTTGTTAGACAGAAATCACCTGTAAAGGGGGAGCTAAGTCTACTTTGATGTGCTGTATTTTCTATTTCACCTGATGACCTTCCTATGTATCTGGACTTTCTATTGTTGGTAAATTGATTTTTTTTCCACCAAGAACCTTGCACCATTTATTTAATGACAGAGAAAAATATTGCATACATCTAAAGGTTTTTCAGTGTTATTCATTGATTATCCTTTTTTATTTTATTTTATTTATTTTATATATATTTTATCTTACAGCAATATCTTTGACTCTCCTTGGTCTATGTCACGATGACTTATCTAAAAAGTTTTGTAACTGTTGTAAAGTCCAATAGGTATAGTTGGACGACGAGCTGCTTGGTATGATTTTTAGGCCATCGTCATTTAGAAATTAGTGATTTGTGTTAGCATTCATAATTATGTTTTTTGTGGTGCTTATCATAATAATTTACAATCCACAGTAATGCTCTATATCAGTGGATAGCTAATCATGTTCAACCTCGAATCTCTTGTACAACATGCTTTTTGATGGATAAGATATTGGCATTTCTGCTTCACATGTTAAGCGAACTATTTTTTTGTTGTTTCTAGGAATTGGCATTTGATTTGTCCCTATCAGCATTGTTAGGGGAAAACATTTACAACTTTGGAGAACTCCTTGCGCATCCAATTGTGAGTTATATGTCTGCAGCACCTTCTCTTCTTCCTTTGACTTTTCTTACTTTATTATCAAAACTTAACTGCTTTAATGTCATGAAGGTTATGG
Organism: Fraxinus excelsior; assembly: GCA_019097785.1. Lineage (NCBI taxonomy): Eukaryota > Viridiplantae > Streptophyta > Magnoliopsida > Lamiales > Oleaceae > Fraxinus > Fraxinus excelsior. Next base: position 42,653 of record CM032640.1, on the reverse strand, counting down.
TTTCATATGCTTTTGGTGTGTATGTGCATGCGTATGCATGTTAATTTTTCTCTCTCAGTATAGAAGCTGAAAATTGGACTTTTGCGTTGCTTTCCTACATGAAATTTAACACCAATGTGACTTGGCATTTGCTGGCATTGGTTAAGCCAAGTTTAATGGATTGTAGCAGCATTAGTAGAAGGTAATAGCTTTTAGCACTTTCCATTTATCCACTAAATGGATGACTAGAGTTAAGAGTCAAGTTGGGGGAGTTGAGAAGTGCATAACTTGGCACGATCATTTCCTTTACGGTAAAATGGTGAAGGAAGAGCATTTCCTTCAAAAGGTCTCTTCTTTTTCTTCCTTTTTAGGTGAAAATGGTAGAAATGATACAAGAAGTTGCATGATTCACTTTTCACGAAAGATGTAATTGCTCAATTGCAAGGATGAACTTACACTTTCTCTCTTACTTTCTTATAATTAAATGATTGTATATAAGCTTTTAGATGAAAAGCCTATTGATACTTGAAACTTCTAATCTTGGATTATCGTCTTTCCTTAACCAAATTATAATTCTAGGTATGAAGGTATGCCTGCTAGTAGATAAGCATAAAGTGAACATTCCTTTAATCCATAATTGAATGTTAACATTTTCTTCGGTAGTTTTTCTGAGACGCGCTTTATGTATATTTTTCGTTTTAGATAGGTTGCATAGACACGTCGAACCCGGTGTGTCAGTCAGGCAAATTGAAACACCCGGAACCAAAAGGCAGAAAAAAGAAAAGGCAATATAGGGAAAAAAAAAAGAAAAAACTTATCTTGAATTGCAATATAATACTATTTGAGAGGAGATGATAGTCGAAAGCCATGAAATCAAAGTCGCTGGTGGACATAAATAGTACCAGAACCAGACAAAGATGAAAATGGACAAAACCTTAATTTACAATCTGGAATGGTGATGTTTGAAAAGAAACCAAACGTAAAAGACAAATCTGTCCTACTTTTTCTTGGAACCACTCTACCTTTCTACTTAATATGAGGCGTATATGACAAAACAATTCGTAATCTATGCAATGAAAAGTCGACACAACTTCCCTTCACAATAACTAGACGTATCTTTATAAAGAACACCGTTTAATTTAAACAAGTAATCCCCAAATGAAAAACAAAAATAAATTGCTTTCGATGACAACTTTGAAGGCACAGAAGCTATAAAACAATTGTAAAAAAATAATCAAAATATTTCAATCAACACGTTGTGTTCTACTTTTTCGAAAAATCACGTGTCGATGTATCGGTGGAGGGCCTTGAGGAAAAACTCGAGGTGGTAGAGACGGAAATTTGGGAATTATCATCCAACTGGATGAAAGCTAAAAGGCTAACGCAGCAATGACTGAAGCTGGTACTATCATACCTGATCTACAAGATGAAATGGAAGCGTTGAGAGCTCAATTACTAGTGCTTCAGCGCACGGTTGTCAATGGGCAAGCCACCGCACAAGAGCATGTTCATAAGCTTAGAATTCCAGAACCGTGTATCTGCGGAGGGGTACACAATGCAAAGAAGTCAGGAACTTATTTGATATGGAACAATACTTTCTTGCGGCCTCAATCGGAGCTTGAAGAGCTTCGGAAGCAGTTAGGAGAAATGTTGGAAAGTGGAATCATCGTGCTTGTGAAATCACCATATAGAGCTCCCATGTTTCAGAAAAAGGCCGATGGTTCTCTTAGAATGTGTTGCGACTATCGAGCCTTAAACAAGATCACTGTAAAGAATAGTTATCTTATTCTCCTAGTCGTTGATTGCTTCGACCGACTTAGCCGTGCTAGATACTATACAAAGATTGATCTTAGGTTCGGATATTGGCAAGTTCGGATCAAGAAGGGAGATGAAGCAAAGACTACGGTGGTAACTAGATATGAAGCTTTCCAATTTAAGGTGATGCCTTTTGACTTGACAAACGCTCTAGCGACATTTTGCACAATGATGAATCAGGCCTTCGTGGGTTCCTAGACTATTTTGTGGTGGTGTACTTGGACGACATAGTAATCTACAACGAGACATTGGAGGAACATGTGCAACATGTGAGACAAGTTTTCAATCGGCTGCGAGAGAATGAACTTTATGCCAAACCGTCCAAATGCTCATTCGCTCAGACGTCTATCAGCTTTTTGGGTTACATCACCGAGCAAGGCAAAACTCGCATGGATTCGAAGAAGGTTACATCCATTAAAGATTGGAAACCACTAAAGAACGTCCACGGTGTGCGTTCGTTTCTCGGCTTATGCAATTACTACCGAAGATTTGTAAAAGGGTACTTGGAAATTGCATTGCCGCTTATGGAATTGACAAAGAAGGATAAGGATGGGGACTGGTCATCCCAATGCCAAACTGCTTTCGAAAGGTTGAAGAAATCGATGTGGACGAACCTGGTGTTAGCCTTATTGGATATGACTAAACCATTCGAGGTGCATACCGGTGCTTCGAGTTGTTGGCGGTAATCTATTGCCTTGGGGAATGGCGCCACTATTTGCTTCGGTCTCCATTTATTGTGAAGACAGATAATAATGCAGTTAGTCACTTCATGTCCCAACCGAAACTATCAAGCAAACAGACTCGTTGGTAGGAACTTTTTTCAGATCCCGGATCTAGCAATCATATTGTCGATACTTTCAGTCGCTAAGTCGATTTGGCCACCATTTGCTCTATGACTGCTCTTTCAGGGAGCACGGTTACCACAAACATAAATGACCAAATTCGGGCACTTTTGGATAATGACCCGACTGCTCAATATTTGGTCGACCTCATCAAGTATGGCAAAACTAGTCAGTTCTGGCTCGATGAGGGCCTAATAAAGACTAAGGGAGATCGCCTTTATCTTCCTATGGGCAGAGATTTGAGGAAATCATTAATCACGGAATGCCACGACACGATTTGGGCAGGGCATCTCGGAGAGGAATGCACTTGTGTACTATTACAACGTTTATACTACTGGCCTCAAATGCAGGATGACGTTGCAACTTATGTGAAAATTTGTCTTGCGTGTCAGCAAGATAAGACAGATCATCAGAAAAACGTAGGCTTGCTGGAGCCCCTTTCTGTCCCAACTAGACTATTCGAAAGTGTATTGATGGACTAAATTGTAGATTGCCGAAGGTTGGAGATTTTAGCATCATCGTCGTCGTGGTAGACCGTCTATCTAAGTATGCAGCGCCCAAGTATGTATCACTCGAAGAGACAACTCAACTCTTCAAACATATTGTCAAATACTGGAGACTGCCTAAGGACATCGTCAGTGATTGTGATCCTCGATTTACTGACATATTTTGAACCGTGTTGTTCAAACTTCTTGGTTCAACTTTGAGCATGAACTCTAGTTTTCACCTACAATCTGACGGATAGACAGAGCGCTTCAATTCTATGCTGGAAGAATATCTTTGGACACTTTATCTCTACTTCGCAGAAAAATTGGGTGAAACTTTTGGATGCGGTTCAGATGTGTTTTAATGCCCAAAAGAGCTCTTCCACCAATAAGAGTCCTTTTAAGACTGCTACTGGCCAGCAACCGTTACTCTCTCATATTGTGGATATTGATCAAAGTATCAAGTCCCCTCAAGCAAAAAGCCTCTTTCGAGAGTGGAAACGAAACATTGAAATTGCTAGGAGTTATCTTGAGAAAGCTCAGAAACGGTACAAAAAGTCTACAGGTCTAAAGCGCCGTTTTCTTGAATTCAATGTTGGAGATCTGGTAATGGTGAAACTCCCTGACAGAAATTGTTATAAACCGACAAAAGGGAAAGACTCAAGATTAGTGCCAAAATATATTGAATCATTACCCATCGTGAAGAGGATTGGAAAAGTCGCATATAGAGTTGCACTTCCTTCATGGTGCATGATGTGCTGTCGTAGGCACCCAAAAATAGTCCTTAAACCTCTAAAACTAATGTAGTAGTGGAAGTAAGGGTCGATCCCACGAAGAGTGTGTAATTCAATAATTTATGCTCCGTACAATGATTGGGGTGTTTTTGTATGCAAACAATTGTAAATAATGCAATTAATAACAATGAAAACTAAATTAATGAAAATAATCAAAATACTAACCTTGGTCCAAGTCAATATCCCCTTTGGAAATCCACAATTGATCATAGATGCAAGGATAATTCAATTCATATTTTGAATATTCATCGTTGGAATAATTTTCCTATTTCTCCTTAATTTTAGTTTGTTAGAAATCAGCATTCTAATTAACCCTAATTATTAAATAACCCTAGACCAGCGCTCAAGATTCAATTTAATAACAGCTTTGCACAATAGAGAAATCGATGAACTAGATAACACAAACACCAGCGGTTGCATTCAATCTATTTAAACATTCTTCTTAAGATTTAATAACCTCTATCGCAAAAAATCATCAAATCCTAGTGCTTTACGAGTTAAATGAATCAAACAATTGCGGATTTGATATTTAACTTAGCGGTAGATTGCGATGAATAATAAACTAGTAGGCCTCCTAGCAATTAAACATAACAATCATGAAAATAAGTGTAGAAGAATATTCAATACTAAAAAACATGAATTAAATTAAGAAAAACCATTTAGATCTCACAATATGTGGTTCCGAGGCTTCAATCTTCTTCGACCAAGTGAAAAAGTTTAATTACAATTCGTGAATCTAAGAGAAAAATAGAGAAGAATAAAGTTGGAGAGGTTTTCCTCTGTGTTTTTGCCTCCTTAGGTCTATTTATATTTCCGTATACGTTCTTGACCAATTTGGAGTCTTTTTCTAGAGTTTTCGCGGCCCAAACAATAAAAACCTAAAATCTGTGGCGGCGCTTGAGCGCTACAGGACAGCGCTTGAGCGCTAGAAATCTGTCCACTTTGTGTTTACTTCAATATTTTCATCATAACTTCCTCTTCCGATATCCGATTGAGACGATTCAAGATGCATTAGAAAGATAACTCAAAGGGCTGTCCACTTTGCGTTTACTTCAATATTTTCATCATAACTTCCGATTCCGATATCCGATTGAGACGATTCAAGATGCATTAGAAAGATAACTCAAAGGGCTACAACTTTGCTTCAGATACCATCTTCGAATTAGATCATCTAAGATGTCAAAAACTAGTCTCAAGATGAGGCTGAAAATCGGCACAAAACTTTTCAGCTTGAAAGTTGATATGTGATAATGTTTTGACTATATTACATCCATTTGACTCTTTTCTTCATCAAATTGGGCTCTAACACTCCCAAGTCTTCATACAGCTTTTAAATATTTGCACTTTAGTGTCACGGGGTCAAATTTTCTACACTAGAAATACTAGACACCGTGCGGCCTTAACGTTCACAATTCCCGTCCCTACGAGAAAACGCTAAGTCAGCCTTTCGACGCCCCTAAAATAATTCAACCAAGTAGGCGAGTTCACTACAACTTTGAATAAAGGGTTTTGAAGTAAAGACACAAGTATGTGGGAAAACTCCCTTTCATAAATATCCCATGAATTACATTAATATATGAACCCTACACATTCTAGGAATTACATATATGACATGAATTACAAGGATCCCAAGGATCCCATAAATCCTAGGAATCACATGTATTCCACATACCAATTTACAAAGAGAACACATCTCTATTTATACGCAAATCCCATGCAAGGGCCTTGGATTAAATGGCTAGGATTAATTCTCATCCAAGGGTCCACAATGGATACTACTTGCCTTAAACCTCCTTTGACCAAAGAGAAACCAAGTTGGAATTGACTTCATGCAAGTGGAATGTCTCTACCAAAAGATCTCATGCTAGACAAGTCCCTTTCATAGTCATCAAATTGGCTTTTGCTTCCTCCTTTGGCCTTGGTCTTGCAAGTGGCTTGAGTGGCCAACTTGTCCAAGACTCCCAAAATATCCCAGCAACCTGCCCATGGTATTTGACTCTGGAATACCACCTGGGCTGCTGGAAAAATCGTCCATGTCATGCCCGTGTCACCCCATGTCACACAGACTGCAAGCTGTGTGTTGCTGTGCTGTCTGTGTGCTGCCATCACTGCAGTCTGTGCCTGGCCATGTCCTGCCTGCGTCCTGGGTGCTGCCTGCAATCTGCCTGCGATGTCTGCCTGTGTTGCAGCCGTGTCGCCATGGCTGCCTGCACACCCGAATTTTCTAGGCACGAACTGGACACGAACCTGCCCCTCATGGACACGAGTCATCTCTTCACCATTTTAGGTGACATCGGTATCGCCATATATTTTTGATGCCTAGACCCAGTCAACCATAGGTCTACCTCATTTCCCCCCCTACCTGGTGTCATGACATCCCGGTGCCATGCTAGGTTTCAAGGCATCACCTTGCGATCCGTCACATTAGTCCCTGAGCTTTCACTTTCTTCCATTTTGATCTATTTCTTCCAAATTACGCAATATCCATAGAATTGCCACCTAAACCAAAATATGAGAATACTAAGTACATTTAGGTACAAAATAAACATACGAACGCATAAAATAAGGAGGAAAAAATATGCATTTTACATTCCTATCAGTGCAAAATCTACAAGGTCCTTCATGTTGGCGTACTCAAGCCATACTTTGCTGACAAGGAGGACGCATCCAGAAATGAACCAAAGCGACTTGTGTTTAAATTGAAAAGAGGTGGAAAGAAAGTTGTTGAAGAGATTCTTGACCATAGAGTTGCTCGAGCTTCTAAAAAATATTATCAAGAGTACTTGGTCAAATAGAGAGGATGCAACAGCGAGTAGAATATTTGGGAAAGCGAAAACGACCTTGAAGTCTTCAAACCATATCATTTTAATTGAAGCATATCATTCATTTTAACTAGCATATTTGGGAAAGCGAAAACGACCTTGGTCAAATATGCATTTTAATTGAAGCATATCATTCATTGGGGGCTCCGAGGACGTCGCTAAAACAAATGGGGGATAATGTCAAGGACCGCAGCTTTACTTAAGCCTCTTGATCCTATCGCAGTCCTAGTTTGCCCACCTTCGACCGCACATTGTTCAAGTTTGAGTTGTAATTTCCTTTCCATTGTAATAGTTTATTTAAATTGTAAAATAGCTCGATATTAGTAAAAGTTTAGTATGTTTCCTCGGCATTTAAACCTCTACTCTTATCACTTAGGTTTTTGTTCCGAATGCTATTATAAGGGGTATTAGTCTTTCAAACATCTTTCAAGCTTTCTAGTGTTCGTCCCATACACTAGCAATTGTTCCCGCTTTCATTAATTGTAATTTCTAGATTTCAAGCAATCAATGATCAAGTTACTTTCAATGCAATTCAATTTTATGTTGCAAGCTTCTACAAATTGTAATCAAATTTTCTTTCGTCCCGAAACGACTGAGAGAAGGCGGAAGGTAGTCTAGTGGAGTGCTGTCAATGGATTGGATTTTGATCCGAATTCGATCCGAATCCGACAAAATTAATGGGAGATGGATTTAGGGTCTCAGTCCGATAACTCGATTAAGATCCGAATCCGATAATCCGTTAACTAAATGGATGAAATATGGATATAGGTCAATCCGATCCGATAACAAGCCGATCCGATTTGTTATAAATAATTGAGTTTGTAAAATATTTTTATGGCATATTATTTGTCACTAAAATAAATGAATGAGAAAATAAATAAATTTAGAATAAAAAGTAATCAAATTCAAAACATAAAAAAGCTGAAAAAATTATAATTTAATGGAAATAATGAAATAAAATATTTATATTTAGAATTGAAATTCAATTTTACATTATCCCACATCGAATGTCAATAGAAAACTAGAAGAGTGTCTCTCCTTTAAAAAGGAACATCATATTTGTGTGCTATATGGTCAGGAGCATCCACCGGCCATAATGTCTTCCTGTTTGGTTCATTCTTTCTATTTTCTTTCTGTTGCCTATTCTAATCTTGAATAATTTAAAATTCTTCAGATTTGAAAATGAAAATAAATTTTAAAGATGGACTTTACACAATGAATAATCTTTGGTTATATGACTGAAACTAGGTCATGATGAAGAAAGGAAGACTATCAGATTTTCATTGTAAGTTTTCAACAGTGTTACGGAATTTGCAGGGCATAATATGTTAAGGCTAGCCCCATTTCATGGTTGCTCGCTAAACAACTATAATGTTTTTGGATGAGCTTCCATGGCTTAAAAGTCAATCTGAAAAGTATTCCAATCACATGGTGTTGCAGTTTTTGAGTTTTCATTTTTTTAGTGGCTGAGATCAGCATAGATCTGAAAATTTGATCATTCCATCATTCTCTTTTCGAAAATGCCTTGATCGGATTAATTACTAGTTTGGATTCTGATTGTTTTGGGTACTGCAGGTAAAAAGTCTCATAGGGACTAAGGTAGAATGGATATACTATATTCTGGAAGCATTCAACTCTGGCGACTTGGTTCGTTATCAAGAATTGTGCCAGGCTCATAGAGCTGCTCTGAGCTCCCAACCAGCATTAGTGCAGAATGAGAAAAGCCTTCTGGAGAAAATTAACATTCTCTGCTTGATGGAGACTATCTTCAGGTGATTTGGGAGATATATTGGATTACTTCTCTGAGCAAGGTACTTCCTTTGTTTCTAGTGTGCTCCCTTCACTAAATTCTGAGATAACGTGTTTACATGCAGTCGTCCATCAGAAGATAGAACTATTCCATTAAGTGTCATAGCTGAAGGGACAAAACTTTCTGTAGAAGACGTGGAGTATCTTCTTATGAAGAGCCTTTCAGTAAGTGCATTAAGTATATTTTTTGTTACTTCTGTAGCTTCCTTGTTGACATGCATGACCGTAAAAGTGCTATCTTTTCACGATTGCATGGGTTATTGTCTTATTGATGGTTATGTGATTATTTCCTTTGGTTTTGAGGTTTTGAGCGAGAGTGTTCATCGTTCCCACATGACAACTTAACTCAATGGTGATGTTAATAATTAGAAAAATAAGTCCGACGAGCGATTTCATTTAATCTACGTGAAGCTGCCTGTATAACAACTATTGTGTTTTTTTTCTTGTTTAACTAGACTTTAAGATTTCTTGATGTGAACTGAAAGTGGGGTTCTTGAGCTATAAGATGCTTTGGAACAAATGCAGATGGACTCCCATAATAGTAGACCTAATAAGACAGGAGATTCAAGAATTACTAATTATGAGACATCAATTGTAAAGTTCCTGCAAACTTCAATCATCTAGAAGATTTCTTTTATGTTATGAACACTACTTTTACTTTTCTTTAAGCTATAATTTGATTATAAGATTCAAAAACATGTCTTCTTCTTCGCATTATACTACTAGCATTAAGCATGTGTTCACTTTTCTTTCAATTAGAATTTGTCTTTCCAGTACCTTTTTTTACTCATTTGCCACAACGTGATTGACAATTTTTAAGCTATTAAATTTTAAGTTTTTGCAACTACTATTTTTCAAGCTAAAGAAGTTAAGGTTCTACTATGTATGCTTGTGGTTGAGCATCCACTTTATGATATATCCATGATATACACCCATATGAATTTTGGTTTGAACTGTGCTTAAATAATTGAACACTACGCTATCTAGCTTTTCTTTTCTTTTCTTTTTTTCCCCTCTAAAGGAAACCTTAAGAGTTAAAAACGTGTGGTTGCACAAAGGAAGACTTTGAAGATAAATTCAAGTCATTTTAGTGCAATTGATGCTTAGCTTTTCTTTGTATCAAAGTCTTTGGGTATATTGACGGTCTATTCAAATATTATACTTGGTGTATTAAGCGTTTTTCTTTCCTTTTTGGCAAAAAAAATCCAAGAATAATGCAAGTTATTTGTTGTTAACTTAAGGTATTTAGTTCTTTGCTAATGAAGTATAATTATTGAAAATTACTTTCTTGTTGGCCTTTGGAACCTTCCCCAAGGGTGGTAATTGTTTGTTTCATTATTTTACAGGTGCATCTGATCGAGGGAATTATTGATCAGGTTGAGGGAACAGTTTACGTTTCCTGGGTTCAACCGAGAGTTTTGGGGATTCCTCAGATCAAGTCGTTACGTGACCGACTGGACAATTGGATGGATAAAGTTCACACAGCGTTGTTATCTGTTGAGGCAGAAACCCCTGATTTAGTCGCAGCATAATTTTAGTTGCGGACTGTCATTTTCGTCTGCCAATCTCTTTCTGGCCAGAAGATGATGTCTTCTACCAAAAGGAGGGGGGCGTGGGGGGATGGGGGTGAAATTTAAGTTTCTTTGACGAACCTCGTGCTTAACTACATATTTCTCTTATAACTTTCAAAGTGTACCCTACTTGTACTTTCTACTTACAGAACTGCTTTTACAGCCTAAAATTATCTCATGGAACAGTGTAGAATTAATCGTTTTATGCTGAATTTTTGTGTGGGTGATCTTGTATTTTAGAGTTTACTATTCTGAAGCATGAAAAATAAATTGTGATTTTGTTTATTTATTTATTGCATTTGTTTATGAGAATGAATTAAAGTGTCTATGATCACTTGTGATAATATAAGTTAGGTATTTGCGTTTAGAAGTACATTGTGACACAATTTATAATTTGTTTGCAGTTGATGAATAAGGGTTGGCACATTGTATTGGAAGGTTGTAGTGTTGATTGATTCACTATTCAGGTTTGATATTTATTCTTACCACAAAAATAGTTAAATGTGGTATTAGCACACTTGAAGTGTATTGAACAGATCACGTGTCGAGTTTGACCGTGTCAAGAACTAAATTTCACTTGATCGTCGTGTATTTCATCTAAATCTCTTGACATGATTACCTATATCTATTTGTGATTTTAATGGCTCATTGATCCATATATGGGAGTGATCAATTTGATTGGTCAAATATCTCGATAAGTTGGGAATTTGAGAATGAGCGAGGTAGAGAACATGAATTTTTTTCGGGAATCGTCACCCTAAAAAATGTGTAGAGTGAGATTTGAGCTGACAATCACATGTTAGTAAGGTGACGTTGAATATGAATTAACCTTATTTATTAGACCTAAACTCAAGTTTATTCTTTGTAATAAAAAGCTCAATATCTTAAATCTTCTTTGGAGTTTGTTTGACTCGAGCAATTAAGTTTGTTAGGTTTCTCATAACTTAGTGCCTATGGTCAACTGACTTGGGTTAACCAGTCTAAAACTCGCTACATGGGTCAATTTAGTCGTTTAATGAAAAAGAGTCCGCACTTAAGATGTGAAAATTAATAATAAGCTTACAATATTAAAAGTTGTGAAAATAAATTATGTTCCAAGTCAGGGGTTAAAAGAAAATCTCCATACAAAATGAGCTTTTCTATATAGGTTCTAATGTATTTTAAATGATTTGGCTTTCATAAATAGAGGAATACAAATACTACAGATCCTTCTGGACATGTTTGATCATCGAAGTAGGAAGGCTATTTTGAAACCATTTATATCTAATAGAACATCCGCATAAAATCCAGAATGCTCGTGAAGTTTCATAATTTGACTATGATTGCAAACTTCAAACATGGCTAAAAGTCCGGGTGTAACCATCTATCAAGTAGACTTAGTTGACATGGTATTAAATTCTTGTTTTGATATGCTTTCACAGTTCACTGTGGACTATCATACTATTAATTGAGTTGATAGAGTTGTAATGTGGAAAGTGGTTTTGATGGTACAATTGTGATACTTATGTATCATTTGGTGGCCCCTCTAGTTCCAAGTCGAAAGGCAGATTTGGAAAGAAGAGCAATAAAGCTAACAAGAAGCATGAGAACAAGAAAAGATAAAAAATAGATGAAAAGCTTGAGACAAGTGTTCTAGGTATGTCGAAAATGACATTGCAAAAAGACTGCCCAGAGGCATTAGTTAGAAAGCAAAGTGCGGGTGAAGTTTTTTCATTGCTGAATATTATTTAGTGGTTGATACTACAAATTCATGAGTTGTAGATTTTGGAACCACTAATCACATCTGCATGTCTATGCGGGTGCTTCAAAAAAGCAAAAAAACTCAGTAAAGGCTAGTTTAAAATCATCATTGGCACAATACCAATAGTTTTAGCAAGAGCATATGAGTATAATACCAATAGTTTTAGCAAGAGCATATGAGTATTGTATTTTTATTTCAGTAGTGGTGAGCATTTGATTTTTAAAGACTGTTATTATGTCTCGTGAATGAAGCCGAAATTTGATTTCTATTTTCAATGTAATAGGACAAGGTTATTCTATAAAATCGGCGTTTGATAAGCTTACAATTTTAATGAATAAAGCTTCTATTTACGTTAGACGTTTGATTAATGGTCTTTATATTTTAAACTATTCCACATATGAAATAAAAAGTTTACTTCTACAAACTATAAACAAAAGTCGCATCATACTAATGATACATATCTATGGCACCTTGGACAAATTAACCTTAACAAAATACAAAGATTGACTAGTGATGGTCCTCTCAACTCGATTAAGATTGAACTATTGTCAATTTGTGACTTTTTATTGAAAGGCAATATGACTAAGATATCCCTTTTCGACAAAAGAGGTAGAGCTAATGATGCATCAGAACTAGTTCATTTTGATACATGTGGACCTGTGAATACACCAGAGAGAGGGAACTATGAGAATTTCTTTCCATATGATTACTCTATATTCAAATATTTTTTTCCTAATGGCTTGAAAGTCAAATACTTATGAGAAATCAAGAGAGTATTAGACTAAGGTCGAGAAACATTTGGGTAAGTGTATTAAGATTCTTCGATCTGATCAAGGTGGCGAGTACCTCTCCGAAGAATTGACAACTTTGACAGAAAATAATATTATTTCTTAATTGGAGACGCTTGGTACACCCCAATAGAATGGCTTTTTCAAAATAAGGAAGACGACATTGTTAAATATGGTTAGGCCAATGAAGAGTTTCACAACTCTACCTATCTCATTTTGGGATATATACTGAAAACAGTTGGATATAATCTCAACTTAGTTCCTTCTAAGGGTCTGTTTGGTAGAGATTAAAATTGAAAAACTAGCTGTTATTGTTGACTTTTATTAGACGATTGAGACCAATAACGACCATGTTTTCAAATGTAATTGGATTTTAATCCCTACCGAACGGGGCATAAGTCTGTTCTCCAGACTCTTCTAAAATTTTAGAATGGATTCAAGTCATGCTTGCATCACATCCAAAATTTGAGGGTCCAACTCATGTGCTGAAAGGAAAGGCAAAAAAGTCAGAATCTAGGTTAGAGATATGTCTGTTTGTGGGATAACCTAAAGATATTAAGGGATAATTTTTTATGTTCCTCTAAATATAAACAAATGTAGCCTTCTTGGAGGATAACTATATTAATAATTGTCAGTCCAAGAATAAGTTTGTACATAATTAATGATGCTCTTTGATGCGCAGCAAGTATACATAGACCTAGACTCTTTTCGGGTCTCTCTTTCATGGCATGCTCTTATAGCATCTCTAAACGAGAAAGGTGAGGTTTTAATTCCCGATGAAGAAGTAATGATTTATTCAAAGGATTTATAGAACTAAATCTCATGCCCATTTTTTGCTTCCTCAATTGATAGATGAAGGGCCCTCCTACCGTCGTTTCAGTGACTCATACCAGGATGTCCCTATAAGGATCGAGGTGTCTAATGCCACGCGAAGAGGAGTGGGCAATTGAGATAGAATTCGATCACTCAAACCTACGAATTTCACACTAGCATTTGTCTTGAAAAAGTCTAGATCGAATTTCTATCCAATATGAGGAAGCAGTTCCGCCAAATCTTTTGATAGTATGTAAGCACCTGACCTCTTCAGTGATTCCGATCAGGTATTCTAAAGCACCCAATTCATCCAAAAGAGAAGGAAAGGGGCCTATTTATTTGCATGACCTCTACACTATTATCCATATCTACTGACCTATGGTTGATTTCATTTTCAATGTTTTGGTCATAACAAACAAGATTAATATTATTTCACAATTGATTTTGAGTGATGATAGTTTAATGTTAAAATCAATCAAGCATTGTCAAAATCAACACATCATAAATTAGACTCGAAATGAAGATCAAAATGAAAGTTAAGCATTTAAGTCAAATCATTTAAGACGAGAGTTTAAAATAAAAAAATCAAGACTATCAAATTGTGCTCATGAAGAAGGTCAAGATCGAAGTCAAACATTAAAGTTGAGCGTCAAGAAAGTTCAAGATCAAGAGTTTGAGAGCCGACAGAAAGAAACTTTGAAGCAAGATCAAAAACTAGGTTTTCGAGATCATATGTAAAGGTACAACACTTTTATATTTAGTAATGAATGACAATAACTCAAAAATCATTTTGTGCATGAAGAGTTAATTTCATATTAGTTGTATAAAATATTTTTGAAGAGTTAATTTCATATTACTTGTATAAAATATTTTTGATCAAAGTAAAATTGATATTTCAAAGTGATACTTGAACTTAAATCATATATCTCATGGAAAAAAGTCAATGGTTAATCGACAAGCGTGGCGGTCGACCGGACATCTCCAACAGTCCAAATTTTGACCGTTCTGATTGTACAAATGGTTATATTGGTCATTCAAAAATTGACGATCGACCGGACGGTCATCCAATTTGGTAGAATTTATTGTGTTTTGATTGTTATAAATATCACTTCAGTTTGCATTCATCAAAACAACCATAAAAATGCTTTCTGGAGAAACGCATTTGAAAAATCAATCTTTGAGCTTATATTTTTACATTTATTTCATTTATTTCTTCATAACAAAAAATCTGATTGTTGAATCAAACCTCTTGAATTATTTCTCTTATCAAAGTTTTTCATTTTTCTTTGTGCTTAATTTATCTATATCGATTTTAAAAGATATATGTTTTTTAAGAAGATATTTACACTTACATTGCATAAAACTCTTTCATCTTCTTCATATTAAAACTTTGATTGAATCAAACTTGTAAATATCATATTCATCAAAGTTTTTAGTTTCCCTCTTAGTACTTCATTTGTCACAAATTATTCATTGAAAGAGAGATAGTTTTGAAGAAGATTTTTACATTGCACAAACTTTTATTCTTCTTCATATTGAAATTTTGATTGATTGAACTAAACTTATAAAATCATTACAGTCATCAAAGTTGCGCATTTATCTCTTAATACTTAATTTATTACAACCATCAATTTTAAGAGAGATATTTCTTTAGAAGATTTTTGAACATACAATGTATTAATCTCTTCATCTTCTCATTGAAACACTTTAGTTGATTAAATCTAATTTTTTCTATCATATTCATAAAAAAATTTCATCTAACACTTAAACTATTATTTATTACTATTCATTGAAGTGTTAGTCTCTCTTAATACTTAATTTGTTTGTATTATTTATCAAGAGATGAATTTCATGGTAAAATCACTTTGATAAAGTGTGAGTCGTGTTGAAGTCCCTAAAAGATCAACATTGTATAAGAATTTGTGCTTCTTGTTGTAAGTCGCCGTGTGTGTCATATTTATGTCCCGTAAAGCTCAATATTGTGGGTCGTGTTAAGATTTTGTAAACCTCAACATTGTATAAGGATCGGTGCTCTTTGTTTGTAAGTCACCGGAAGCGTTGTAAAATGTTGGATTGCACTATAAGTCATTCAATATAGTGAAAAAGCATTGCTCGTGCAGGAGAGCTTGGTAGGGTCTAGGGTTTAGGATTTTTTTTGAAGGAGGGCGATACCTCCGAGATTTTATTAATATTCCCTCACTTGTGGCGGAGGAATACTGTGATTACATGTGAAAAGAAAGAATTAGATGGGGAACTATTACTTCCCTTACCATGAAAATAGATGAAAAAGAAAAATTGTAATGCAATAAAAAGAATGTACTACTTCCTTGTACAATAAATTCAATGCAGTAAATGAAACCTAGATTACGAACCTCTAAAGTTGGGCAATCCATGTCTATCAATCTGTACCAGTGCCCTAATCTGTCGATGTAGGTTGGGTGATCTAAACTCTTGATAACGTCGGTGATCCCACCCTCTGAAGCAAGAGAAGCTGCAACCTGGTTGCCCTATCTGTATATATGGAAAATCGTGTCCTTGTCGAAGGATATGAGGTCTCTGATGTGTCTGAAAATGCCCTGAATCATCCATGGTCCTCTGCCCCTTGTGATGCAGTGAATAGCCACGGTGGGATCTGCTTCAACCCAAATACCTGTAATCCCAATTCCTCTAGCTAATAGAATCCCGTCTAGTATAGCTCTGAGCTCGGCCTCCAAAATCAGACATGGGCCATACGATGCTGAGAATGCCCTGATGCAGCGCCCTGTGTGATCCCTAATGATACCTCCGCCACTCGCAAATCCCTCTTTGACGCATCCATCAGTGTTGATCTTGTAAGATCCCACTGGTGGAGTACGCTAAACAACCATAATAGGTAGCGGTGGGGGAGGAAGATTGATAGAAATACCAAATAGGGGTGCAAGTGTGACATTCCGGTAGACAATCCAAATGATACGTCTGGCCACCATATGAATCCCTCTATGCTTCGCGTCATTCCTCTCGGTCCATAGAAACCAGAATATCAGTAGAGGAATGATGGTACGAATGTGTCCACATCGAACATGCTGTCCAGAATACCACCATCTCTGGAACCTCTGTCTAACCCCCTCTCCCGCTCTTATAGGTATCTGGAAAATATCCCCAAAGTGCTACCATACCTGGTTGGAGATGCTGCTGCCCGTGAAAATATGATCGATGGTCTCAATCTCGAACAACACTGACAACGAGAAGCCAACTGACACCCAATCCTCCTCTGAATAACCACATCTACTGGAATAAGATCCTGCCAAAGTCTCCAGCAGAAGAATGAAATGGTGGTAGGCAAAATAGTGCTCCATAGAAGTCGATATGAGTCCTGAGTCTGATGAGCTGAACGGACTAGCTGCCATGCCGAACTAGTAACAAATCTACCATCTGATGTATCTTGCCAAACAATACGATTTGGGTTGTCCGTCACACAAAGGTATAGCCCCTATCTGCTCAGCCATGAGGGGCGGAAGCGCCTGTAATAATCGTCCAAAGTCCCATCCAGTGGCCTCAAAGTAATCATGCACCCTCTCAGATGTGTGCTGCCGATCTGGAAACAAGGACGCCAGAGTAGTATCACCCATCCAACAATCATGCCAGAAGAACATACGTCCTGTGCCAAGATGCCAAGCAATGTGTGGCTCAGTGTGTGGCACAGCTCTTTTCAGCCTCTTCCAAGTAGGAGAGGCCGAGTAGGAAACTGCTGCAAATGATTGATGAGTCCCCATACAACATTTGCCAGTAAGAACTGAGCCCAAAGAGAACTCTGAGTCCGAAACAACCACCAAAGCTTCATAGAGAAGGTGTCCACCACATTCTGTAGTCTCCAGAAACCTAGTTCGCCCTCATCTGTTGGAAGGCAAATCTCCTTGCAACTCCTCCACTGTAGTCAGCATGCTTGGTCCTTAGAATCCCATAGGAATCGGGGTTCGGGTGTTCGGGGGTTTGGGGTTTGGGGTTTGGGTTTTAGGGTTTAGGGTTTAGGGGTTAAGGGTTAGAGGTTAGGGTTTAAGGTTTAGGGATTTGGGGTTTAGGAGTTTGGGGTTTAGGGTTTAGGGTTTAGGGTTTTAGGGTTTTAGGGTTGAGGGTTGAGGGTTGAGGGTTGAGGGTTTTAGGGTTTTAGGGTTTAGGGTTTAGGGTTTTTTTTTTCTTTTTTTTTTTTTTTTGAAGGAGGGCGGCACCTCCGAGAGTTTATTAATTGTCCTCACTTGTGGCGGAGGAATACCGTGGTTACAACTGAAATCAAGAAAGCAGTAAATAAGGAAGTACTACTTCCCTTACAGCAAAGAGGAAGTACTACTTCCCTTACAGTAGAAGTAATGTAATGCAGTAAATGAGGAAGTACTACTTCCCTTACAATAGAAGTAAAGTAAAACAGTAAATAAGGAAGTACTACTTCCCTTACAACAGAGCAAATGTAAACAAAATATAAGAAAACTAGGATACAAAGAAACAAAACCAAGATCAGATTCTGACACTGGGCAAGCCATATCTATCAATTTGAACAAGTGCCCTAATATGTCGAGGTAATTCGGATGGTCCATACTCTTGATAACGTCGGTGATCCCAACCTTCCGAAGCAAGTGCATCTGCAACCTGGTTTCCTTCTCTGTATATGTGGGAAATCGTATCTCTGTCGAAGGAGATGAGATCTCTAATTTGTCTGAGAACGCCCTGAATCACCCAAGGTCCTCCACCTCTTGTTATGCAATGAATAGCCACAGCGGAATCAGCCTCAACCCAGATAACTGATGTACCAAGTCCTCTGGCCAGTAGAATCCCATCAAGTACAGCTCTGAGTTCGGCCTCCAAAATTAGACATGGGCCATAAGATGCTGAAAATGCCCTGATGCAGCGCCCTGTGTGGTCCCTAATGATGCCTCCGCCACTCGCAAATCCCTCTTTGACGCATCCATCCGTGTTGATCTTGAATGAGCCCAATGGTGGAGTACGCCAGACAACCAAAATAGGTGGGGGTGGGGTAGGGATAGACAAGGAAAAACCAAAAGTGTGTGCAAGTGTGATGTCACCTCGCCAGTGCACAACTCGAAAGAGTCCTCCAATATAAAGAAAGGATATCATGCGGTAGACCCTCCAAATGATACGTTTGGCCACCATATGAATCCCCCTATGCTTTGCGTCGTTCCTCTCGGTCCAAAGAAACCAGAATATCAGAAGGGGAATGATAGTGCGAATGTGTCCACAACGAACATACTGTCCAGAATAACGCCATCTTTGAAACCTCTCACGGACCCCCTCACCTGCGCTCATAGGAATCTGGAAAATGCCCCCAAAGTGTTGCCAAACTTGATCGGAGATGCTGCTTCCCGTGAAAATGTGACTAATAGTCTCAATCTCAGAACAACATTGACAGCGGGAAGCCAATTGACATCCAATTCTTCTCTGAATAACCACATCTACAGGAATGAGATCCTGCCAGAGTCTCCAGCAGAAGAATGAGACGGTGGTAGGCAAAATAGAGCTCCACAGTAGACGATACGAGTCGTGATTCTGTTGAACAGAACGGACGAGCTGCCAAGCTGAACTGGTGGTGAAACTACCATCTGATGTGTCCCGCCAAGTAATGCGATCCGGGGCCTCCATAGATAAGGGTATGGCCCCAATCTGCTCCACCATGAGAGGAGGAAGAGCCTGTAATAATCGCCCAAAGTCCCACCCAGTATACTCAAAGTAATCTCGCACCCTCTCAGATGTGTGCTGCCTGTGTGGAAACAAGGACGCTAGGGTAGAATTACCCATCCAACAGTCGTGCCAGAAAAACATCTGTCCCGCTCCAAGGTGCCAAGCAATGTGTGGCTCAGTCTGTGGCGCGAATCTCTTCAGTCTCTTCCAAGTAGATGAGGCCGAGTAGGGGACCATCGCAAGAGATGGGTGGGTCCCCTTACAGTATTTGCCCAGTAGGAAATTGGCCCAAAGAGAGCTCTGGGTTCGAAACAACCACCAAAGTTTCATAGAGAAAGTGTCCACAACATCCTGCAACCGTCTAAATCCCAGACCGCCCTCTGCAGTGGGGAGGCAAATCCCTTTCCAGCTGCGCCAGTGTAAACGACGTGCCTGTTCCTTCGAGTCCCACAGAAATCTCGCAAATATACTTTCCAACTTTTTCAGAACGACCTTGGGAGGACACAAAATCTGGAAGAGGTACAAGGGTAAGGATGAAAGAACAGACTTCAGCAAAGTGATCCTACCACCAGGTGAGAGGAGTCGTGAAGCCCATCCAGAGATCCTATTCCTGACCTTCATAATGAGATCATCGTACATGAAGCTTCTCTTAGCCCCTTTAAATAAAGGGACTCCCAAGTATGTGAACGGTTGTCTCTGATGGGAAAAACCAGTCAGGGTCACAAGCCTGCGTATCTGTATGGCTGATGATCGCTTCGGCAATATAAGGCCGCTTTTGTCACGGTTCACCAATTGTCCGGAAACTCCCTCATAGTGTTCCAAGCACTCGAGGACCCTCTTGATAGACTTTTTTTGACCATTGGCAAAAATAATGATATCATCAGCAAAGGCAAGGTGAGAAACAGGAGACATACCTCCATGTCGGTACTGCATACTAGGATAAGTACGAAACTTCTGAACGAGGAGTCGAGAGAAGTAATCAGCAGCAATAATGAATAGGGATGGGGAGATAGGATCCCCTTGTCTGAGGCCACGTGTAGATGCGAAGAACCCATAAGGACAACCATTCAGGAGCACGGAGAAGTGACACTCCGAGATACACCGTCTGATCCTGTCAATCCACAACTGGTCAAAACCGAACTCCGCAAGAATAGAGTAGATGAATCCCCAATCCATACGATCATATGCTTTAGTCATGTCAAGTTTCAGCATAGTATTCCCTCCGCGCACTTTATCGTCCAATGTATGAAGAAGCTCCTGAGTAAGTAAAACATTATCCCCAATGAGGCGGCCGGGGACAAAGCCACTCTGTGGAGGGGAGATGATACGAGGCAGTAAGGAACTCAATCTGGTGTTCAGTAACTTGGTGATAAGTTTATTGAACACCGTACAAAGACTGATAGGTCTAAAATCCGTCCATTTGCAAGCATTTTCCCGCTTAGGGAGCAAAACAATAGACGTGGCGGAGAATCCTCGCGGAAAATGACCTCCCTCAAAAAAATCAATAACAGCACCAAAAACGTCGTCTTGAATAATATCCCAACAGTGCTGATAAAACAAGGATGAAAATCCATCAGGACCAGCAACACTATCAGCATCGATACTGAATATAGCCTCCCGCACCTCATCAATCAGAGGGAGGCGGTTAAGTTCCATATTATCTGCCTCGCTCAGAATTCTGGGTATGATATTAGGGCGAATGGGGTCCAAGGGTTGCGAGGTAGTAGCTAACAAATCCTGAAAAAATGAGATGGCCGAGTTCTGAATGTCAGTAGATGTAGATAGGGCATCCCCGGTTTCACGGGTAACCTTTTCTTAGCACAGAAAGGGACACCGTGCTGCAGTAGTCTGCTCCGCTAGACTACCTTCCGCCTAATCCTCGGTCGCGTCGGGACGAAAGTAAATTTTGATTACAATTTTACGAAAACGAGCAACATGAAACTGAACACAATTGAAATAACATCTTCATTGATTGCTAGAAAGTAAGACATTACAAGAGACGAAAGCAGGAAATTACAAATGGCTAGTGCAGGGGGAAAACACTAGTAGCTTGAAATAGTTTTGAAAGACCAATACCCCCTATAATAGACTTCGGGACAAAAACCCAAATAACGGGAGTAGACATTATTTGGCTCCAGAATCATACTTTTTCTTTTCTATTTTCTATCTATTTTACGAATTAAATGAATATTTACAACACGGGGCTTAAGCACAGCTGCAGCCCGTGACATTCTCCCCCATTTGATTTGGCGATGTCCTCGGAGCCATTGAGTATTCTTCTCGCTGTTGCATCCGCTCCATTTGACCAAGTACTCTTGAAGAAGTTCCTTTGAAGCTTGAGTAGTTTGGTAGCCAAGAATCTTTTCAGCAACCTTCATCTCCGGTAGTTTCACTGTAAGAACTGGTTGCTTCAAATCTGCAGACTTCATGTACTGTTTCTGATTAGTATCTGCAGTATGGAGGAGTAACGGTTGTTGGCCAGTAGAAATTTCAAAAGGACTCTTGTTTGGAGAAGAGCTCTTTTGAACATTGAAACACAACTGAGCCACATCCGAAAGTTTCACCCGAATTTCATGCGAAGCAGAGGTAAAGTGCTGAAAATAGTCTCCCAGCTTTGAATTGAACTGCTCTGTCTGTCCGTCTGATATTCGGTGAATAGTAGCATTCATGCTCAAAGTTGAACCAAGAAGTTTGAACAACTTGGTCCAAAGTGTGCCAATGAATCGAGAATCTCGATTATTGACAGTAGGCGATCCCCAGTATTTGATAATAGGCTTCAAGAAGAGTTGAGCTGTCTCTTCGGCTGATACATACTTGGGCGCTGTGTTGACCGTCGAATCTTTTGATAAGCAATCCATCCCGATGATGATAGTGCCAGAGTCTTCAACTCTTGGCAATCCACTGATGTAGTTCGTCGATCCACTTTCGACTGATTCATTCAGGATGGAATGGGGCTCCACTGAGCCAGTTGTCTCTTCGATTTCCTCTGTTCGAAGAGAACATAAGAATAAGGGTTCATTCCTCTTGACACCCTTACCGTATTGCATGGCTGAGACCCCTTTCTCGCCAGTTTTCCCAACCTGTGTGGGAATAATGAATGGTTTGCTCCCCATCATTATTAGGGAGTCAGAATGCGGCAACACTGCTGTCTTTGTATCCCGCAGATATTCCAATCCGAGAATCAGCTTGAAGTCATCCATCTGGACTACCGACAAATTTGTCCTTCCTTCGAACGGACCTACTTTGATCGGCACCGATTGTGCTATTCCCGCTATTGGTTGAGCAACAGAGTTGATCGCTTTGACTCTTCCCTTACCTCTCTCCAGAACAAGTCCGAGCCGCTCTACTTCGGAACTTGCGAGGTAGTTGTGCGTGGCACCAGTGTCCACCATAGCCCTGATTGGCTTCCCATTGATCCTCACATCAATGTACATTAGGCCTTTAGCCTTGCAAGTGCGAGCCTTCGATTCTTCAATCTTCGGCTCTCTTGAGGGACCGACGTCCCTATTGGTAGTTCGGTGCAATAGTGTATTGCACGAATACGAGAGTGCACCAATTACATCCTCGTCTCCTTCGGAGTCGGTGGCACTACGGCAGCTAACTTGTGGGGTATTCTGCTTCGAACTTGAGCCCCCAATTGCTAGTTGACAGTATGCATTCAACATCCGTTTCTGAGGACACTCAGCCACCCGGTGAGGTCCTTCACATAGAAAGCATTTTAATCTAGGAGCGACATCAGATCTGCCCTCATTTGCTTTCCCATGATCCCAGTCAGAACTGGAACTGCCGTTATGGTTTCCTTGACGGCTGTGGTGAGATTTTCTCGGCGAGTTACTCTGGCGATTGCCTTGATAGGGTCCTCCCCTATTCTGAGAGTAACGCTCTCCCCCATTTGAGTTCGAGCTGGGTCTGTAAGGTCTCCTTCCACCTTGAACAGACTGACTATTTCCCGAAGGTCGATCCTCTCTCGACTCAGGTTGATAGTCGCTTGCACATTCGGCAGCTCCCATAGCCGCGCTCAAATCAGTGACCTTCTGTCTCTGAAGTTCCGTGCGCATCCACGGTTTCAAACCTTCCATGAAGGTGAACAGCTTATCCTTCTCTGACATATCTCTGATATTCAGCATATGCCCCGAGAAGGCCTTCACATACTCCCTGATGGAGCTTGTGTGTCTCAGTTCCCGTAAGGCCCGACGTGCCTCATATTCCACGTTCTCTGGGAAGAACTGAGATCTAATTGCTTCCTTGAGAAGATCCCAAGAATCAATTCGAATTCTGTTGGCTTGAATGTCAACATACTTCGTTCGCCACCATAGCTTTGCATCTCCACTCAGATACATGGTAGCTGTAGTGACCTTTCTCGCTTCGTCCCTGATCGACGCCGCAAGAAAGTATTGTTCCATGTCGAACAAGAAGTTCTCAACTTCTTTAGCATCGCGTGCACCTCCGTATGCACACGGTTCTGGAATTCTGAGCCTATGCACTGGCTCATGTGCGATGGCTTGTCCGTTGCCAATCGCGCGCTGAAGAACTAATAACTGAGTTCTTAACGCTCCCATCTCATCCTGCAAATCAGGTATGATAGCAACAGCTTCAGTCATAGCTGCGCATGCCTCTTGGCATTCATCCAGTTGGATGCGTAATTCCCGATTTTCCGTCTGTGCCGCCTCGGCCTTATCCCCGAGGTTCTCCATGGCAAAACACAACCTAGTGTTTGTCACCTCTAGCGCCTCCAAACGCTGTCGGGTGTTCCTCTTTTGAACATCAACCACCTCCGTGGTGTTCGAGGAAATTGGGTCAGTTTCCATCGCTTTCTTAACGAGATCTTGAGCCGCAGCTCTGATACCAACTTTCACGGGTAACCTTTTCTTAGCACAGAAAGGGACACCATGCGGCAGTAGTCTGCTCCGCTAGACTACCTTCCGCCTAATCCTCGGTCGCGTCGGGACGAAAGTAAATTTTGATTACAATTTTTTTTTTTTAGCAACATGAAACTGAACACAATTGAAATAACATCTTCATTGATTGCTAGAAAGTAAGACATTACAAGAGACGAAAGCAGGAAATTACAAATGGCTAGTGCAGGGGGAAAACACTAGTAGCTTGAAATAGTTTTGAAAGACCAATACCCCCTATAATAGACTTCGGGACAAAAACCCAAATAACGGGAGTAGACATTATTTGGCTCCAGAATCATACTTTTTCTTTTCTATTTTCTATCTATTTTACGAATTAAATGAATATTTACAACACGGGGCTTAAGCACAGCTGCAGCCCGTGACACACGGTCTCACTTGTGATATTCCTGATCCGAGATTTAATCCGTCTGCCTTGGACGATAGAATGAAAATATCGTGTGTTGCGGTCACCCTCACATACCCAGCGGGAGCCTGCCTTTTGCTTCCAAAAACCTTCCTCAATAGACAGGGTTCGGTTCAATTTTGCTTGTGCATGATGAAGTAAGCCACGGTGTTCCGGTGTAGGGTCATTATCAAATTCAATCTCAGCATGGTCAACTCTTTCTTCAGCATCTTTCACACGTTGGAAAACATCACCAAAAACTTGTCGATTCCACCATCGTAACCCTTGTTTCAACCTGAAGAACTTCTCCCAAAGGGCATTCATCCCCGTAAGATGAGTAGGGAATGACCATTTCTGAGAGACGAAAGTAGAGAAATCGTGATGTTTAGTCCAAACATTGAGAAAACGGAATGGGCGCGGGCCCGAATCATCATCAGAAGTCCAGTGAAGAAGAAGGGGTGAGTGATCAGATGAGGTACGATTAAGATGCGTAACAGTAAATTGTCTACAAAAATCAGCAGCTATAGGGTTTATCAAGACTCTATCCAATCTTTTACTGACCCTACCATTAGTCCAAGTAAACTGAGACCCAGAAAAGCCGGCATCTTCAAGGCCACAATCGAGCATCATATCAGAAAAGGCAGTGGACCCTCGATCTCTCTTACTATGGCCAGTACGCTCGCCATCATGAGCAATAACATTAAAATCTCCTCCAACTAGCCAAGGATCGTCCATGGTGATGGATATGTGGTGAAGACCATCCCACAAATCCCTCCTAACGGATGCCTCGCAAGCAGCATAGACGGACGTAATACAAATAGGTCTTGCAAGTCTGGGATCAACAACTTTAACATGTAAGAACTGTGTGTGGTCCTGAAGGACAGCCAAATCCGTGCCAACACACTAGAAGCACCAAATCTTATTCGACTCATTTTGGATGCCATAGTCGAAGTGCAAATAACGGCGAACAAATTCAAAACTTTTCTCCAGAACCATAGGCTCCAGAATAACCAAGAAATAGACCTTATGAAGCTGGATGAGTTTCTTCAGGCGTCTCCGAGTAGCTACACTGGCTACACCTCTCACATTCCAGATGATGGCACTCATCTGGAAGCGCGCGATAAGGTATCCTGCGACCGACTCCTGGTCGCCATCCTAGATGCTGAAGTGCCAGTAACTCTAGAGGTCCTCTTACGACCAACTGGGACAAAGCCATCGTCCTCCGTCCTATCGACCATGCCAACTAAATCATCAGATGAAGATCTACGGAAGGGGCCCTGGTAGTGAACTTCAATCTGAGAGAAACTCTCAGAGTCAGATTGAGTAGATAAAGAAGCCTCCAAATTCTGTTGACAATGAGTAGGTGAAGATGGCACTTCAAAACCAATCAAGTTCCGTGGCCTCTCCATCATATCCTCTAACAGAGGGTCAAAGTATAAAGAACCTCCACTCTTTGGAGTACTGTTGATCTGGTCCGAAGATGGTGCAAAGGGAGAAGCATCTAATGTGGTAACCGGTAAGCCATGATGACTCACACGTGTGGGATCAACTGGAGACAGACCCGTAGCTAAAGAAGTAGAAGCAGTAGAAGTATGTGGATCGGCTGTTTTAGTAACCGGTGGGGCAGTAAAAGTAGCAACTGTCTGATCAGTAGTGACTGTGGTAACTAGGGTAGCGGGAGGAATAGAAGTAATATTCTCGGAAGTACCATCCTGTCTCTTCTGAGTGCGCTTAATAGGCGTCCATCTCTGGCGAGGCTGAATCACAGCCTCCTTAGCCTTACCCTTATCCTTAGCCAAAGCTAGGGGAACATTAGGAGTATGGTCAACAGGGATGGGGACAATAGGTGGTGGAGCATGATACGAACTACTAGAGCATTTTCATCCTTATGTCCAAAATGTCTGCATTTGAAACAAAAATTGGGCACCACATCATATATAACGGGTTGCCAATATCCTCCCCTCTTCTCTCTCTCGATCCAAACTCGATCAGGGAGTTTACATTCTAGGTCAACCTCAATACAAACTCTCGCTTCACTTGGTCGGTGAAGGTTAAAAGTAGCTTCATCAATACGAAGCGGAAGGCCAATGGCTTTAGCTATAGCAAATAATGCGCTCTTGGCGCGAAAGTGAATAGGGAGTAGAGGGAATGAGACCCAAATCGGAGCAATAGGAACCTCATATAGTGGATTAAAGCTAGGAGTCCACTTGAAAACTCTCATAGGACAACCATCAATGTACCAAATGGGTTTGAGGAATAATCGAGAGTAATCATCCTCGTGCGCCATGTGAATGATAATGTGTACATCATCGATTAAGCCAATTTGATAGTCACCAATAAATCCAAAGCGCAAAAAGTTCTCATGAACCTTGGCCATAGAGGGTTTGCGGTGAGTAAATTTACCTACAAGTGTGAACCTGTAGGCCTCCGCAAGAAACAATTCATCAGACTCTTCAAAAAATATAGCAGGCTCACCATGGTGGATGTAAGGTTCTTTAAAAACCAGCATATGATCCTTAGAGTCTTGGGGAGCACGAAGTACCGAAGCAAAAGACTTCCTCTGGCTCCTTTCAGCCTGGGTCACAATAGGCTTGTTATTAACCGTAGCTGCATAGGACTTAGGAGCCTGAGTATTAACTGGGGCACTAGGAGGGTTACGGGCCTGCTGGTGTCGATTCTGAGTTTCGTTGGAAGGTATAGAGGTAGCACCATCAGTTTTAGCTGAGTGCTGAGCTGGAGAAGTAGGATCAGGTCTATTGTGCATTTTTTTGGCCTGTTGAATAAGACCCTGAGTTTCATGGACCAATTTGGATGCAATTTGATCAGTCTTGAGTAAGGCTCGAGGAATGGGATCAAAGTTCGTGGATATCTTCAACGAGCCTTTGGTAGGTTGTATAGGGATAGAATGCGTAGCGGGGGGAGCAGAGAGAATTGATGACGGTTCTTGAGAAAGAGGGTGAGATTCCTTAGCCCTATGTGTAGGAGAAAGATTTGAATTCAATTGATCAACAATTCTACTAATTGGCGCATTACCCATGGTGTTTTGTCCTTCATTAACTTTAGAAAAGTTGGAATGTGGATCCAAACACTCAACATCATTAGCAACCGAAGCATCAACATCAATACCACAATCATGCACTTGTGAAGATTTAATTTCATCAATTGGAACATTAATTGGCATAATAGGTTGTTGACCCATAGCAATACGGTCATGAATTGCATTATCCCCCATCAAATTAACCATTTGTGCAAGAGGAAAATCATTAAATTCTTGAACATTGAGTTTTTCGAAAAATACCTTAAGGGCAGCCCACAATTGGCCGTGTTTGGGGTGAAATTGGTTCGAGCCCGGGGTGTGGCTAGGTGCACCAAGCTGAGAGGGTTGTGGTTCAGCAGGGTTCCCACCAATGCTGGTCGTGGTTGCACCAGAAACAGCAGAATCCATTTTCTGCTCGCGGACGGACTGCACAGGAGGCTGTTCAAAGCCAAATTCGATCTGATTGGTACAAAATTGGGGAAAGCCCATTAGTGCACTAGGTGCGCCAGGTGAGGACGCACCAGATGCCGTTGGTCTTCCACCGTAATTCGTCCGGCCGGCGAAGAAATCGGGGTTTGACTGGGGCGATTTCGCTGCCTCGCCTGGGTAGTTTTCTGTCCAAAATTCAGTTTGATTCAGGAATGACTGGGACGAATTGAGACCATGGTTAAGGTCGTCTGGGGGAGGTCTGTCGACCGGTGATGGTCCGCCGGCGTCGTTGTGGCCGGAAGTGCTGTTTCCGGCAGATTCAAAACGGCCAGGCAGTTTTTTTGAAACGTCATTTTCTTGCGATTTTGTGGTCAGATTTTCATGATTCTTGGATGTAATGGAAGCTTGTGTTATGGACTTCATAGTAGTATCAAAATCCGGAGGTTTAGGAGGTCGATTTTCATGATTTTTTTTGCATTTTTGGCCAATTCTAGAGAGAAGGGAGAGCATTAGGGGGTAGAGAGAGAAAGTGGAAGGGTTGGTTTGGTTTGGTTTAGGGTTTAGGGTTTAGGGTTCAGGGTTCCGGGTTCAGGGTTCAGGGTTCAGGGTTTTTTTTTTTTTTTTTTTTTTTTTTTTAAGACCACTAGTGTGGCTATTTTATTTCAAAACAAAAAGAAATACATGAAAGGAGGGGGGCATATACCTGACCTCCAGCAAGTGAAAAATGCTAACAGTGTCTAAAAAATGAAATTCGTGTAACAGTAAATGAAAGGTGAACAAAAACTAGTGAAAGCCAGTCACGGGTATTCCCGAGGGTAAATCTTCGGGTGGTAGTACATGGACATTGATCGGGTCATGCGTCTGTTCTGAAAGTCTTCCGGGTCGTAGTAGTCTGCGTAGTCGGGCTCGCTCACTGGGGAGGGGTCTCTCCTACAAGAGGGGACCCATGTAGGTGAAAAAGACTGTCCGGGTGATGATGTACTGAATGTCGGGCGAAAAGCAGGTGCATCTGATCTCATGGTGCTCTGTGCTGCAACATCTGAAGCATGTGAGAGTGACCTGGTGACTGTAGGTACGTCGTCCTCAAGGTTTTGCAAGCAGTCTCCAAGTCCCATGCCATCTATATCTCTCTGTATATGTTCCTTCACCATATCCTGGATAGGAGTCGTGATGGAAGGACTAGATGAAGGTGTATGAGTATGAGTCTTACTCGATGAAGGTCTCTCACCAAAGAGCTTCATAACCAAGTCATCAATGGCAATTCTCATGGCGGATCCAACCTTCATGCCGTGCTTCTTCCTAAAGTGATCAATCAACATATGCTTGATACTATGCCTCTCTGAGCTGGTCTCAGCCAACAGTCCCTGTGCATGATGAACTATCCCTGTACCTGATCCCTGTGCTGACTCAGTACTATCTAAGTGTGTCCTCAGTGATGGAGAACTGATTTGTGTCGGCTCAGGGGATACCTCAATAACAGGGGTGGGAATAGGAGTTGTGGTAATGATAACAGGAGAAGTAGGTACCTCAATAGGAGCGTCTGGAGTAGGCTCAGCAACTGAATGAATAAATGGTGGTACCTCTGGATCAACTATTCCTGTACTGATCTCGATAGGAGCCTCTGGTATAGACTTAGTAACCGAATGAATAACTGGTGGTACCTCTTGAGCTACGGTCATGGGGGTCGAGGTAGGAACTGCCGATGTAGTAGGCACTGCTGAAACTGGCACCCACTGCTTCCTCGGCTCCACAAACGTTACCTTGCCTTTACCTTTGTCAACCTTACTAGCAGTCGAGGGGTGAACAGAGGGAGGCACAACAACTGGGGGGGATGAGGTGTCCCCGAAGTGCACTTATCATAGGAGTGGCCCATATGTCTACAATTGAAGCAAAAAACCGGCCTCTTTTCATAAATGACTGTTTGCCAGAATCCGCGGTTACCCCCACGCTCAATCCAAACCCTGTCAGGCAATCTGAGCTCCAAATTCACCTCAATGCACACCCTAGCCTCACTAGGTCGTCTCAAGTCTGAGGTGGCCTCATCAATCCTTAGGGGTATTCCTATTGCCCTAGATAAAGCAAAAAGGAACCCCTTGGCACGCAAGTGTACCGGTAGCAAGGGAAATGAAACCCATACGGGAACTATCGGGGTCTCCTGCTCTGGTCTGAAATCACACGTCCACTTAAGGATCCTCATCGGACACCCACTAATGTACCAGGAAGGTTTAAGAAATAGCCTGCTGTAGTCTTCCTCATGTGTAAGGTGGATAAGTATATGTGCGGTGTCGATCAATCCTACCTCAAAGGAACCATGGAATCCAAACATAGAGAAAATCTCACGTACCTTCCTCATGGTCGGCTTACGGTGGGAAAATTTCCCTACAAGTGTGTACTTGTAGGGATCAGCCAAAACAGCCTCCTCTGAATCTGTCAAATCAATGGCCGGCTCACCCAAATGTATAAAGGGCTCCTTGGAAGTGAACCCTATAGCAGAAGGGTCATTTGTAGCCTGTAGAACTGATGCAAATGACTTCCGTGCACTCCTCTCAGCTTGAGATAAGCCCGGACGGCTAGAAACTGCAGTAGCATAGGTCTTTCGGCCTTGATTGATCATTGTCTGGACCTCGTGTGGAAAAACCGATGGTTGAAATGAACTCGGATTAATAGGACGAACATTCTGTTGAAATTTTCCCGGAGGGTCGCCGGAAAGTTGCCGGCCGACCGCCGGAGGCTCCGTTTTCCGGCCAAAATCATCCGTTGTCAGAAATTGATGATTTTTTACAGGATGAAGCGGAATTTCTTGCTGATCATCGTGGTGTGATTCGTTTTCAAAGGTGACACCTGTGGCGGCCGGAATCTGCATTTTTCCGGCGAACTGGGCGTTCGCTGAAACGGACGGTGTGAGCGCGTCCGGCCTCCGATCAGGCTGATTTTTCTGTCGAAGGTGCTCAAAATCATGGGTAACATGATGGTCTGGCGCGTGTAGCTGATTGAGCTCTGGATTGGGAGTAATTGAAAAATCCGTTTTCGGCTCCTCGGGATTCGTACTTTCAATTTCTGCCAAATCAGACGTTGGCGACACCATTCCCAAGGTTTTTGGGCCTTCTGAGTTCATTGGTGATGGTCCCATATCCAAATTCTGACCGGAAGTGCTCGAAACGGGTGCATTGGAATGCGTGCCGAATTGTTTTTGATTTAAATCCTTTCCAAAGGCTGTTGAAACAGTTATTGGTTGCTGAAAATCGATTTTGCATGATGTTAGGACTACATTGTCATTGATTTGGGTGGTATTTTGTGTTGGTGGATCAAGAGTATTGATGTTTTGGAGTTTTTCTCCCATTCTAGAGAGAAGGGAGAGCGTTTGGGGGTAGAGAGAGAAAGTAAAAGGGTTTGGGGTTTGGGGTTAGGGTTTAGGGTTTAGGGTTTAGGGTTTAGGGGTTAGGGTTTAGGGTTTAGGGTTTAGGGTTTTAGGGTTTAGGGTTTAGGGTTTAGGGTTTTTTTTTTTTTTTTAGTTGAAGGAGGGCGGTAACTCCGAGAGTTTATTAATTGTCCTCACTTGTGGCGGAGGAATACCGTGGTTACAACTGAAATCAAGAAAGCAGTAAATAAGGAAGTACTACTTCCCTTACAGTAGGAGTTATAGATAAGCAATAAATAAGGGAGTACTATTACCCTTACAGCAAAAGTAGAGAAATCAATAAACAAGGAAGTACTACTTCCCTTACAAATGCGAATGAAATGAGAAACTAAGGTGAAATTAATAAACAAGAAGTCAAGTTCTGACGTTAGGTAAGCCATATCTGTCAATCTGAATAAGAGCCTTAATATGCCGGGGTAGATTGGATGGTCCATACTCCTGATAAAGTCGATGATCCCAACCCTCTGAGGCAAAAGCATCAGCAACTTGGTTCCCCTCTCTGAAAATGTGGGAGATCGTGTCTCTGTCGAAAGAAATGGTGTCTCTGAGCTGTCTAAGAATGCCCTGAATCGTCCATGGTCCGCCGCCTCTGGTGATGCAGTGAATGGCCACGGCTGAATCTGCCTGAATCCAGAGTAAAGGAGTTCCTGAGTCAATAAAACATTATCCCCTATCAGGCGGCCAGGGATAAAACCACTCTGTTGAGGAGATATAATACGGGGAAGTAGTGAACTCAATCTGGTGTTCAACAGCTTAGTGATCAACTTATTGAACACCGTACAAAGGCTGATAGGTCTGAAATCTGTCCATCGACAAGCATTCTCCCTCTTCGGGAGCAAAACAATAGAGGTAGCGGCGAAACCACGAGGCAAGTGTCCACCATCAAAGAAATCAACGATCGCACTATAGACATCCTCCTTTATAACATCCCAGCAATGCTGGAAGAACAATGATGAGAAACCATCTGGGCCTGCAACACTGTCTGCATCGATACTGAAGACCGCCTCCCGTACCTCATGAATCGTAGGGAGACGGTTAAGTGCCATATTATCTGTCTCCGTAAGCAGCCTGGGTATGATGTCTGGACGGATGGGATCCAAGGGCTGTGAAGGAGCAGATAATAAATCCTGGAAAAATGATATAGCCGAACTCTGAATGTCCACAGTAGAAGATAAGACTTCTCCTGCCTGAGTCCTGATACTCCTGATACGAGATCTGGTCCGACGTCCCTGAACTATCGCATGAAAGTAACGGGTGTTGTGGTCCCCCTCACACACCCAGCGTGAACCGGCCTTCTGCTTCCAGAACCCCTCCTCAATAGATAAGGTTTTGTTCAAATCAGCCTGTGCACGATGCAATAAATCACGATGCTCTGGTGTAGGGTCACTTTCAAAATCTATCTCTGCCATGTCAACCCTCTCCTCAGCATTCCTAACCCGTTGGAAAATATCACCGAATACCCATCGATTCCACCAACGCAAACCCTGCTTCAGCCTGTAGAACTTCTCCCAAAGAGCAGCCATCCCCGTAAGATGAGTAGGGAGTGACCACTTCTGAGAGACGAAGGCTGAGAAATCGTGGTGTTTGGTCCACACGTTGAGAAATCGAAAAGGCTTAGGTCCTAAATCATCATCAGATATCCACTGTAGAAGCAAAGGAGAATGATCAGATGAAGTCCGATTCAAATGCCTCACAGTAAGCTGTCGACAAAAATCTGCAGCTGTAGAGTTAATCAAAACTCTATCCAATCTCTTCATGACCCGACCATTAGTCCAAGTATACTGACTTCCAGAGAAACCAGCATCCTCCAACCCACAATCCAACATCATATCAGAGAAATCAGTAGAACCCCGATCACGAGTGCTGTGACCAGTGCGCTCACCATCATGTGCAATAACGTTGAAGTCTCCCCCAACTAACCAAGGATCCTCCATGGAGAGGGAAATGTGGTGAAGACCCGCCCACAAGTCCCTCCTAACAGAAGCCTCCGTGGAGGCATATACTGGCGTAAAAAAGATAGGCTGTGCTAGTCTGGGATCCTCAACTCTAACGTGTAGGAACTGGGGATGATCATCAAGTACAGAGACAGTAGTCCCCACATTCCATAAAACCCATATCTTATTCGACTCATTCCGAACTCCAGTATCGAAGCGCAGATAGCGACGAATAAAATCAAAACTCTTCTCAAGGACGAATGGCTCCAAAATGACCAAAAGATATACCTGATGAATCTGAATAAGTCTCCTCAGGCGCCTGCGAGTAGCTACACTAGCTACACCTCTCACATTCCATATGATGACACTCATAGAGACGTAGAATGCGATGAGGTACTCTGTGACTGACTCCTAGTGACCCTCCTGCTCGGGAATGAAGTGTCAGTAGCTCGTGGATGTCTCTTCTGCACAATAGGGATAAATCCATCATCCTCTGTCCTCTCACCCAAACCAACCAAATCATCAAAAGAAGATCTACGAAAGGGGCCCTGCTGATGAACTTCAATGGGAGATGAACCCTCTGTATCTGATTGAGCCGACTGCAAAGAAGGAATAGAAGCCTCCACATTCTGATGACAAACAGGAGGAGGAGACATAGGAATAGGTGCCTGAACACCGCCTGGTGTCGAACCTGGGATATCTGCAGCCCTGGTGACTGTGTCTAATGGATAATCAAACATCTGTGGCCTCTGCAATATTTCATCCAACATCGGATCATAGAACGGAGTAGAAGCCAATGGCGGAGTAGATGTAGCAGAAACTGGATAATGCACAATCCCGGTCTGAATAGGATCGGAAGGGGCCTTGGGAGGAGCCTGGAGAGCTGCTATGCTGGAAACTGGTGAAACTGTAACAATGGGAGGAGTGACTGAAGGAGCAACTAACTGTGTCTGGATATGAGACTGATGAGTAACTGTGCTATTAACTGCCGGAGCTATAGCAGGAGAAAGAACAACAGAAGGAACAACTGATCGAGACTCAGTATGTGTAGAAAGCAAATCGGCAGTGGTAGCTTCTGGTGGTACAGAAAAATCTCCTGAAGTGCTAGCATAGTGCTGTTTCCTCTGATCTCTCCTAACCGGTGTCCATCTCTGACGAGGTTCCAAAACTACCTCCTTTCCTTTACCCTTGTCTTTGGCCGATTGAAGAGGCCTAGGAGCAAGGCTAGTAGGGGGTG
Organism: Fraxinus excelsior; assembly: GCA_019097785.1. Lineage (NCBI taxonomy): Eukaryota > Viridiplantae > Streptophyta > Magnoliopsida > Lamiales > Oleaceae > Fraxinus > Fraxinus excelsior. The sequence continues at coordinate 8,171 of CM032640.1, read as the reverse complement.
GTGCAGTGGGTGGTGGGGGTGGGGGTCGTGATCCAAGCATACAATGCTCATCATTGTGCCCAAAGTGTCTACACCGGAAACAATACTCTGGTATCTCATCATATAGAACAGTCTGCCAGTATCCACCCCTCTTCTCCCTTTCAATCCATATCCTATCAGGGAGTTTAAAATCAAGATCAACCTCAACACATACTCGTGCCTCACTGGGTCGCCGTAAATCAGAAGTAGCTCATCAATACGGAGCGGAAGTCCAATAGCCTTAGATATAGCAAATAAACTGCTCTTTGCCCTGAAATGGATGGGCAGTAGTGGAAAGGAAACCCAAAGAGGGACAATGGGGGTCTCATGCTGAGGGCTAAAACTAGGTGTCCATTTGGTTACTCTCATGGGACACCCGTCAATGTACCATGTGGGCTTAAGGAATAAACGAGAGTAATCGTCCTCGTGTGCCAAGTGAATCAAAATATGATAATAATCTATCAATCCTATCATATAATCACCGTGAAATCCAAAGCGTGAAAAACTATCGCGTACCTTAATCATAGACGGCTTACGATGAGAGAATTTGCCAACAAGTGTGAACTTATATGGTGCAGAAAGGTGCTCCTCCTCCTCCTCCGTAAATAAGACCGCGGGCTCACCATTATGTATAAACGGGTCTTTAGAGACCAACCTGTAATCGGTGGTGTCTTGTGGGGCTTGAAGAGCCGGTACAAATGATTTCTTCTGGCTTCGCTCGGCCTGAGATATAACAGTTTTGCTTGAAAGGGCAGCAGCATATGACTTGCGAGCTTGATTTGGCATTTTAGGAACCTCGGTCGGTGAATCCGTTGATGAAATTGTGCGTAGATTAACTGGAGCTACATTCTGCCCAAAAAATGCAAAATTGCCGCCGGGACCCCGCCGGCCGGCCGGTGGTGGCTGCCGGACCTCCGATCTCCGATTTTGATGAAATTTCACAGGTTGGTGCGGAATTTGATGCTGATCATGGCGGTGTGGAGCGTTTGGCTGGACGACGACCGGAGTGGCCGGAATTGCAGATTTTCCGGCCGACTGCACGTTCACTGATTTGCCAATTCCGGGAGCGTCCAGCATCGGATCAGGCTGAAATTTTAGACGAGTGCTCGGAATTTCATGGGCAAGAGGATGGTCAGGCGCGTGTAGCAGTCCAGAGCCTGTACAGAAAGTAATTTCGCGGACAGTTTGTGGCGGCTCGGATTCCAATGTCGCGATTCCGGCCAAATTGGATGACGAAATTACCACCCCCAGGGTTTTTGGGCCTTCTGAGTTCATTGGTGATGGTCCCATCGCAAAATTCTGATCAGAAAGGGTCGAAACGACTGCATTGGGATGCGTGCCATTAATTTTTTGACATGGATCTGATCTGGTTTCTTCAAAAACTGTTGCAGATTGATGGTAAGGTGTATTGGATGTTGTTGGGGGTGTGTTTCCGCCTAAGGTGGTGGGTTTTTCCGGTGGTTTTGGTGGTGGGTCAAGATTATTGCAAATTTTTTCTTTATCTCCCATTCTAGAGAGAAGGGAGAGCGTTTTGGGGGTAGAGAGAGAAAGTGAAAGGGTGAGAATGGTTTAGGGTTTGGTTTAGGGTTTAGGGTTTAGGGTTTTAGGGTTTAGGGTTTTTTTTTTTTAGTTGAAGGAGGGCGGTACCTCCGAGAGTTTATTAATTGTCCTCACTTGTGGCGGAGGAATACCGTGGTTACAACTGAAATCAAGAAAGCAATAAATGAGGAAGTACTACTTCCCTTACAGCAATGGTAAAGAAAAACGTTAAAAGAGGAAGTACTACTTCCCTTACAGTAGAAGTAATGTAATGCAGTAAATGAGGAAGTACTACTTCCCTTACAATAGAAGTAAAGTAAAACAGTAAATAAGGAAGTACTACTTCCCTTACAACAGAGCAAATGTAAACAAAATATAAGAAAACTAGGATACAAAGAAACAAAACCAAGATCAGATTCTGACACTGGGCAAGCCATATCTATCAATTTGAACAAGTGCCCTAATATGTCGAGGTAATTCGGATGGTCCATACTCTTGATAACGTCGGTGATCCCAACCTTCCGAAGCAAGTTCATCTGCAACCTGGTTTCCTTCTCTGTATATGTGGGAAATCGTATCTCTGTCGAAGGAGATGAGATCTCTAATCTGTCTGAGAACGCCCTGAATCATCCAAGGTCCTCCACCTCTTGTAATGCAATGAATAGCCACAGCGGAATCAGCCTCAACCCAGATAACTGATGTACCAAGTCCTCTGGCCAGTAGAATCCCATCAAGTACAGCTCTGAGTTCGGCCTCCAAAATTAGACATGGGCCATAAGATGCTGAAAATGCCCTGATGCAGCGCCCTGTGTGGTCCCTAATGATGCCTCCGCCACTCGCAAATCCCTCTTTGACGCATCCATCCGTGTTGATCTTGAATGAGCCCAATGGTGGAGTACGCCAGACAACCAAAATAGGTGGGGGTGGGGTAGGGATAGACAAGGAAAAACCAAAAGTGTGTGCAAGTGTGATGTCACCTCGCCAGTGCACAATACGAAAGAGTCCTCCAATATAAAGAAAGGATATCATGCGATAGACCCTCCAAATGATACGTTTGGCCACCATATGAATCCCCCTATGCTTTGCGTCGTTCCTCTCGGTCCATAGAAACCAAAATATCAGAAGGGGAATGATAGTGCGAATGTGTCCACAACGAACATACTGTCCGGAATACCGCCATCTTTGAAACCTCTGACGGACCCCCTCACCTGTGCTCATATAAATATGGAAAATGCCCCCAAAGTGTTGCCAGACCTGATCGGAGATGCTGCTTCCCGTGAAAATGTGACTAATTGTCTCAATTTCAGAACAACATTGACAGCGGGAAGCCAATTGACATCCAATTCGTCGCTGAATAACCACATCTACTGGAATGAGATCCTGCCAGAGTCTCCAGCAGAGGAATGAGACGGTGGTAGGCAAAATAGAGCTCCACAGTAGACGATACGAGTCGTGATTCTGCTGAACAGAACGGACGAGCTGCCAAGCTGAACTGGTGGTGAAACTACCATCTGATGTGTCCCGCCAAGTAATGCGATCCGGGGCCTCCATAGATAAGGGTATGGCCCCAATCTGCTCCACCATGAGAGGAGGAAGAGCCTGTAATAATCGCCCAAAGTCCCACCCAGTATACTCAAAGTAATCTCGCACCCTCTCAGATGTGTGCTGCCTGTGTGGAAACAAGGACGCTAGGGTAGAATTACCCATCCAACAGTCGTGCCAGAAAAACATCTGTCCCGCTCCAAGGTGCCAAGCAATGTGTGGCTCAGTCTGTGGCGCGAATCTCTTCAGTCTCTTCCAAGTAGATGAGGCCGAATAGGGGACCATCGCAAGAGATGGGTGGGTCCCCTTACAGTATTTGCCCAGTAGGAAATTGGCCCAAAGAGAGCTCTGGGTTCGAAACAACCACCAAAGTTTCATAGAGAAAGTGTCCACAACATCCTGCAACCGTCTAAATCCCAGACCGCCCTCTGCAGTGGGGAGGCAAATCCCTTTCCAGCTGCGCCAGTGTAAACGACGTGCCTGTTCCTTCGAGTCCCACAGAAATCTCGCAAATATACTTTCCAACTTTTTCAGAACGACCTTGGGAGGACACAAAATCTGGAAGAGGTACAAGGGTAAGGATGAAAGAACAGACTTCAGCAAAGTGATCCTACCACCAGGTGAGAGGAGTCGTGAAGCCCATCCAGAGATCCTATTCCTGACCTTCATAATGAGATCATCGTACATGAAGCTTCTCTTAGCCCCTTTAAATAAAGGGACTCCCAAGTATGTGAACGGTTGTCTCTGATGGGAAAAACCAGTCAGGGTCACAAGCCTGCGTATCTGTATGGCTGATGATCGCTTCGGCAATATAAGGCCGCTTTTGTCACGGTTCACCAATTGTCCGGAAACTCCCTCATAGTGTTCCAAGCACTCGAGGACCCTCTTGATAGACTTTTTTTGACCATTGGCGAAAATAATGATATCATCAGCAAAGGCAAGGTGAGAAACATGAGACATACCTCCATGTCGGTACTGCATACTAGGATAAGTGTGAAACTTCTGAACGAGGAGTCGAGAGAAGTAATCAGCAGCAATAATGAATAGGGATGGGGAGATAGGATCCCCTTGTCTGAGGCCACGTGTAGATGCGAAGAACCCATAAGGACGACCATTCAGGAGCACGGAGAAGTGACACTCCGAGATACACCGGCTGATCCTGTCAATCCACAAATGGTCAAAACCGAACTCCGCAAGAATGGAGTAGATGAATCCCCAATCCATACGATCATATGCTTTAGTCATGTCAAGTTTCAGCATGGTATTCCCTCCTCGCACTTTATCGTCCAGCGTATGAAGAAGCTCCTGAGTAAGTAAAACATTATCCCCAATGAGGCGACCGGGGACAAAGCCACTCTGTGGAGGAGAGATGATACGAGGCAGTAAAGAGCTCAATCTGGTGTTCAGTAACTTGGTGATAAGTTTATTGAACACCGTACAAAGACTGATAGGTCTAAAATCCGTCCATTTGCAAGCATTCTCCCGCTTAGGGAGCAAAACAATAGACGTGGCGGAGAATCCTCGCGGAAAATGACCTCCTTCAAAAAAATCAATGACAGCACCAAAAACATCGTCTTGAATAATATCCCAACAGTGCTGATAAAATAAGGATGAAAATCCATCAGGTCCAGCTACACTATCAGCATCGATACTGAATATAGCCTCCCGCACCTCATCAATCAGAGGGAGGCGGTTAAGTTCCATATTATCTGCCTCGGTCAGAATTCTGGGTATGATATTAGGGCGAATGGGGTCCAAGGGTTGCGAGGTAGCAGCTAATAAATCCTGAAAAAATGAGATGGCCGAGTTCTGAATGTCAGTAGAAGTAGATAGGGCATCCCCGGTCTCACTTGTGATATTCCTGATCCGAGATTTAATCCGTCTGCCCTGGACGATAGAATGAAAATATCGTGTGTTGCGGTCACCTTCACAAACCCAGCGGGAGCCTGCCTTTTGCTTCCAAAAACCTTCCTCAATAGACAGGGTTCGGTTCAATTCTGCCTGTGCATGGTGAAGTAAGCCACGGTGTTCCGGTGTGGGGTCATTATCAAATTCAATCTCAGCATGGTCAACTCTTTCTTCAGCATCTTTCACACGTTGGAAAACATCACCAAAAACTTGTCGATTCCACCATCGTAACCCTTGTTTCAACCTGAAGAACTTCTCCCAAAGGGCATTCATCCCCGTAAGATGAGTAGGGAATGACCATTTCTGAGAGACGAAAGTAGAGAAATCGTGATGTTTAGTCCAAACATTGAGAAAACGGAATGGGCGCGGGCCCGAATCATCATCAGAAGTCCAGTGAAGAAGAAGGGGTGAGTGATCAGATGAGGTACGATTAAGATGCGTAACAGTAAATTGTCTACAAAAATCAGCAGCTATAGGGTTTATCAAGACTCTATCCAATCTTTTACTGACCCTACCATTAGTCCAAGTAAACTGAGACCCAGAAAAGCCGGCATCTTCAAGGCCACAATCGAGCATCATATCAGAAAAGGCAGTGGACCCTCGATCTCTCCTACTATGGCCAGTACGCTCTCCATCATGAGCAATAACATTAAAATCTCCTCCAACTAGCCAAGGATCGTCCATGGTGATGGATATGTGGTGAAGACCAGCCCACAAATCCCTCCTAATGGATGCCTCGCAAGCAGCATAGACGGACGTAATACAAATAGGTCTTGCAAGTCTGGGATCAACAACTTTAACATGTAAGAACTGTGTGTGGTCCTGAAGGACAGCCAAATCCGTGCCAACACACCAGAAGCACCAAATCTTATTCGACTCATTTTGGATGCCAAAGTCGAAATGCAAATAACGACGAACAAATTCAAAACTTTTCTCCAGAACCATAGGCTCCAGAATAACCAAGAAATATACCTTATGAAGCTGGATGAGTTTCTTCAGGCGTCTCCGAGTAGCTACACTGGCTACACCTCTCACATTCCAGATGATGGCACTCATCTGGAAGCGCGCGATAAGGTATCCTGCGACCGACTCCTGGTCGCCATCCTAGATGCTGAAATGCCAGTAACTCTAGAGGTCCTCTTACGACCAACTGGGACAAAGCCATCGTCCTCCGTCCTATCGACCATGCCAACTAAATCATCAGATGAAGATCTACGGAAGGGGCCCTGGTAGTGAACTTCAATCTGAGAGAAACTCTCAGAGTCAGATTGAGTAGATAAAGAAGCCTCCAAATTCTGTTGACAATGCATAGGTGAAAATGGCACTTCGAAATCAATCAAGTTTCGTGGCCTCTCCATCATATCCTCTAACAAAGGGTCAAAATATAAAGCACCTCCACTCTTAGGAGTACTGTTGATCTGGTCCGAGGATGGTGCAAATGGAGGAGCATCTAAAGTGGAAACAGGTAAGCCATGATGACTCACACGTGTGGGATCAACTGGAGACAGACCCGTAGCTAAAGAAGTAGAAGCAGTAGAAGTCTGTGGATCAGACGTTTTAGTAACCGGTGTGGCAGTAAAAGTAGCAACTGTCTGATCAGTAGTAACTGTGGTAACTAGGGTAGCGGGAGGAATAGAAGTAATATTCTCGGAAGTACTATCCTGTCTCTTATGAATGCGCCTAACAGGTGTCCATCTCTGGCGAGGCGGAATCACAGTCTCCTTAGCCTTACCCTTATCCTTAGGTTTAGGGTTTAGGGTTTAGGGTTTAGGGTTTAGGGATTAGGGTTTAGGGTTTAGGGTTTAGGGTTTAGGGTTTAGGGTTTTTTTTTTTTTTAGTTGAAGGAGGGCGGTACCTCCGAGAGTTTATTAATTGTCCTCACTTGTGGCGGAGGAATACCGTGGTTACAACTGAAATCAAGAAAGCAGTAAATAAGGAAGTACTACTTCCCTTACAGTAGGAGTTATAGATAAGCAATAAATAAGGGAGTACTATTACCCTTACAGCAAAAGTAGAGAAAGCAATAAACAAGGAAGTACTACTTCCCTTACAAATGCAAATGAAATGAGAAACTAAGGTGAAATTAATAAACAAGAAGTCAAGTTCTGACGCTAGGTAAGCCATATCTGTCAATCTGAATAAGAGCCTTAATATGCCGAGGTAGATTGGATGGTCCATACTCCTGATAAAGTCGATGATCCCAACCCTCTGGGGCAAAAGCATCAGCAACTTGGTTCCCCTCTCTGAAAATGTGGGAGATCGTGTCTCTGTCGAAAGAAATGATGTCTCTGAGCTGTCTAAGAATGCCCTGAATCGTCCATGGTCCGCCGCCTCTGGTGATGCAGTGAATGGCCACGGCTGAATCTGCCTCAATCCAGATAGCTGAAATCCCAAGTCCTCTGGCCAATAGAATCCCATCAAGTATGGCTCTGAGCTCGGCCTCCAAAATAAGACATGTACCATAAGATGCTGAAAATGCCCTGATGCACTGGCCAGTGTGATCCCTAATGATGCCTCCACCACTCGCAAATTTCTCTTTGACGCAACCATCAGTGTTGATCTTGTAGGATCCCACTGGTGGGGTATGCCAAAAAACCATAATAGGTGGTGGTGGGGGAGGAAGAGTGATAGAAATACCAAATAGGGGTGAAAGTGTGACATCTCCTCGCCAGTGCACAGCTCGAAATAGTCTTCCGATATACAAAAAGGATATCATGCGGTAGACCCTCCAAATGATACGTCTAGCCACCATATGAATCCCTCTATGCTTCGCGTCATTCCTCTCGGTCCATAGAAACCAGAATATCAGTAGAGGAATGATGGTGCGAATGTGTCCACATTGAACATGCTGTCCAGAATACCGCCATCTCTGGAACCTCTGTCTGACCCCCTCTCCTGTACTCATAGGTATCTGGAAAATATCCCCAAAGTGCTGCCATACCTGATTGGAGATGCTGCTGCCCGTGAAAATATGACTGATGGTCTCAATCTCGGAACAACACTGACAACGAGAAGCTAACTGACACCCAATCCTCTTCTGAATAACCACATCTACTGGAATAAGATCCTGCCAGAGTCTCCAACAGAAGAATGAAACGGTGGTAGGCAAAATAGTGCTCCATAGAAGTCGATACGAGTCCTGAGTCTGATGAGCTGAACGGACT